>JAGFPH010004926.1:84041-100052 GCA_018207615.1 Philaenus spumarius | reverse complement strand
CTTTTAAAGAAGTAATAAAGTCTACCCAGAGAAATAAAGCACTTCAGTTACACTACAGGCTATATGTAATAAATAATACAATCTAAAGCAAGGTATTGGTCCAAATGAGTACATAATAGGATTTAACTAGTGTTAATGAGATATTATCCACCAAGTAATAGAAATCCGAAATAAAAAGTATTTAAAATACATTTTTTACTTTTTTTAGTTTGTATAATAAGGCAGTCTTGTAGACTTATCATACTGCCACCAAATTTCCAAATTGCAATGCTACTACCTTAGAGTATTTAGTTTGTCACCAGTTTATTCTAATCCCCAGGTTTAAAGGGGCAGTAATGATGGGGAAATTAATTTAAGATATGATATTAATCTTTTTCTTTTGTATCAATCCTAATAACCAAATTTCATCAAGTTTAATTAAGGGTCGGCTCTAGTAAAACAGAAAGCAACCTGCGACTCCAGCGTAGCGGAGGTAGGTTACGCGGACATTGCTCATCCTAAATCCATTTAAAACCCGAAATTGTTCAAATAGCGTTTTCAAAAAAATACCAAACTCTTGGGGACAAAATTCTTCATCCGAATGGCTTGATAATTTTTCGCTATAATTAATAGTTACATCGTAAAAAAATATTTAAAGTCACTCTATAGCGGCGGTAGGTTACACGGACATTGCTCAGCCTAAATCCATTTAAAACCCGCAATTGTTCAAATAGCGTTTTCAAAAAAATACCAAACTCTTGGGGACGAAATTCTTCATGCAAATGGCTTGGTACTTTTTCGCTATAACTAATAGTGACAACATAAAAAATTATTAAAAATTAATTTTTTAAATTGTTAATAAATATTAAACAAAACGTTTTTCTTAATTTTGGAAAAGCCATTTGCATGCGTATTGGCCATAGCTTTAAAATGACATATCGTTCATAACTATCCGATCAAAAATAAAGGAAAAATATGGATTTTAATTTAACATTGGTCTTATGGAGTGTCAACCAACATGGCCGACAGCTAGAGCCGACCCTTAAGGTAAATAAACTTCTAATATATACATAGGCCGAGCAATGTATATATATACGGTTTTTTCCATTTTTCATTTTTAACCCCTTAAATAAAATTAAAATGAACCAGTGTAAGCTTTTTTCCAAAGCCAGTTTGTGGCTTTGTCGAATTTAAAAACTAATAACATTTTGCCAGTAGCAAATTTAATGTTCTACAAAATTGTTTTCTTAATTTTTTCCGTATCTCTGACGGTAAGCTCACAAAATGGCCGCAAACTTGAAATTTGGTAAAAATCGTCAAGTTTTTGTATTATAACCATGTTTTTATACGTTTATTCTTAAGATATCTTCATAAAACCTTATAATTTTATGGAGATGGAGAGAGAGCACGCTACCTGCTATCTTGCTCTTTTCTGCGCTACGTAAGTGTGGCCGCCGTGAGCGAGTTGTGGAGGCGGAGCCGAGATAAGATCAACGGCGAGGTCTACTGTTCACAGAACTACTAGAAGGTACCTGGGCTACTATAGTAGGCCTACAGATTTATTCAGTTCGCTTCCTTAGGTTCCCAAACCACGTAGGTGTATCTGTTCCAAGTGTTTATTTCTATTTCATCTGTATTTGTTTACTTGTTTACTGGATTTGTACAAACAGTATATATTTTTCAATGTATCAATACAACTTTTGAAACTTAGTACTGCGGCGCCGATAGTATTTTATAACATTAAAGTGTAGCATGAGCTATTTTAAATGTGTAAATTAAAAAAATAAAAATTTCAAACTACAAATATAGTTAGATACACTATTAAAATATCTTACCTCTCTAAATTTTATATAATGTGTACAAATTTGCACTGTGAATGTAGAAATCTCTTTCAGCAAACAAATTTACTTCATTTGTCCAAATAAAGGCAGCCCATGGTTGTTAGTTTTTGTATTAAAAAATTTGCTCAATAAACTGGAGCTTGGTAAATTGTTTGCGGGGGAGGACTGAAAAACGTTACTACACTGATCCCGTCCCTCATATGTTTTTGTCCTTATCCCCCCCCCCCCTCAAAAACTGGAGATATGGGCAAGGTCTGCTTAATGGTCTGCTGTAGTGGCGGCCATCTTGGATTTGTATCCCATAAAAGCAATGTTAAATTTCAAACCATTTATTTCGTTTACTTTTTATCATGAAATTGTTTGCGAAGTCTCATTTTAAGCACAGTCACAATACGCATCCGTCTTGCAATTCACATTTTTTTAAATGCTTTTGATTTGTTTTATAATTGACATTTTGTAAGTACAAAGTAATAATTTTTTTCCTAACACCATAAAGAATTAATAATGAAAAATAATTTGCAAGCCGGATCCGAAATTTTATAAAGAATATTAAGTTTTTTTTTTTCAACACTCAATTACAAAATATAGACTTATAAAATGGTTTGAAATGAGGCAATGTCAAAGCGTTCAGCTGCAAGAAATTGCACTGTGTAGATAGGGATACAGTGAGAAGCGGTTGCGTTTCCGGTTGCTTTCTCGTTTACTAGAGCAGACCCTTAACGCCCCGCTCCACCAGTTTGCTCGGCATCATCCTAAGATACAGTCTCCAGTTTATATTGCTCGACGGTTTTCCGCCAAACTTTGTACCGACTCCTTTCCTACGAACTAATACAGTAATTGTTTTTAAACCTTTTTCAATATATAGCAAAATTATTGAAAACTTAAACTATTTAGAACATTTCTTTAAATAACGATCAAATGAAAATAATTCATAACAATCAAACCATGTAGATTAAAAAAACACAATATAAATTCTTGAGGTCACAAATAATAAATTAAAAATGGTGGATTATGATGGCAGACCAAAGCGTACAATATGAATAATTCATGAAATAGTTTCAACAAAATATATATTAACTGAAATAATCATATCATTGGTGTATACATTATACACCATAAAAATTATAAATTAATTTTAGGTGCAAAAAAGCTATCTACACAATAACACCGGAAAACGTTGTAAAATTGTTTTATAATAATCGTAAATTGTTTTTAATGATATATAATTAAAATATATCTTATCTTATTAAACGAGCAATTCTTGTATATTTGTTACTTTCTCCCCCTATACCATAGTATATGGAGAAAGTATTGTATTCGTCAAAATTTTCGAGTTTGAGTTTTTGGTGGAAATATCTGTTTTGGGTCCCCCTTATCCTAAAAGTGGTTTTCGGAGTGATGTGTGGGGGTGTGTCTGTGTGTGTGGATGTTATCAGACCTAGAGCCTAAACCAGTCTTCCGATTTTGATGAAATTTGATATGGAGGTACTAATCCACGGTATCTCCAGGTGTTTTTTTTCATTTTTGTGAATTTTTTATTTTTAAGGGTAATTTTCCCATAAAAACCCATAAAATAACGGAAAAATCAACTTTTCTCAAAAACGGCTGTAACGATTTTGATTAAAATTTTATGGTTTATTAGGGACCTAAATTACTATAAACTATATAATTTTAGTCAAAATCGTTTGAGCCGTTTTTGAAAAAAGTTGGTTTTTCCGTTATTTTATGGGAAAATTACTCTTAAAAATAAAAAAACCAATTAGCTTCATGAAGTAATATTTTTTTATTAAGTTCCTATAATGAGGAAGAAAGTACGTGTCAGTTTCCTGATACCGTTTATTTATAAATTTATTTCGGGGATTTCGCTAACGACTCTAACGACTTTGATTAAAATGTGCATATAGTTTTTTTTGACGTCAGGAATCGAATGCGCTAGGTCTTATGTCTGCAAAAATGCGCATAAGCTCGGAAAAATGCGCATAAAACTTAAACTCTGAACTTCTTTTATATGCCACGTTTGAATACACTAAGTATAGGCGAATATATACATTATAGATACAATAAAGACTGTATTTATTAACTGTTAATTTTAGCTTCAAAAATGTTTATATACTACTTAACAAACATAAATCGTTAACAATGTATCAGGTGATATAATTTTCGACTTATTTCTTTATTCAAACATCAAACGTAACTAAAACATTATTTTTGTGATAGTATTATAAGTTCTGAATAAGTTCAGAAACCTTTTCACCGGTTTCTGCAAGCTTTGCATTTCTATAAAGGTAATATGAATTATCTGATGATTATAATTATTACTTGTTATTTCTAAAACACATAAACAATATAAAATATGGCCTATTCGTTGTATAGGTTACATAACCTACATGTACATATTGTAGAGGTTTTTGGACGTCAGGATTCGAATGCGCTAGGTTTTATATCTGCAACAAAAATTTAATAAAATGTTAAAACTAATTACACTCATGCTTTTTTTAAATTTAAATAAACAGTTCATATGTACGTAAGATCAAAAAATAATCACATTTATTCAGTATGCGATTCGTATTTAAATACATTTTCCTTAAAAAAAATGTGTTTTAATACTGAGGAATGCTCATTGTTCAGCCTCCCAGGTACTATATAACCACAAACGAAATATATCTTGTGAGGCTCAACATTTATAGTCAAGCCTTTTCAAAATTTGATGTATATATTTGTATGTGTTTGTTAATTGTTAATTATGCAAACGAAGTAATAATCAACTTAGACTAACCTGTATTTATTTGAAACAGTATAGAACACACCAGTGAGAAGTTGTCTATAATGTTGTACAAGTTGCATACCTTGCAGGCTGCAATCTTCACTGACTGTCTGCAGGCTATAACAACGATAGAATAATTCGACCACGCAGCTGAACCGCTGACGTGAGTTGAGCAAATTTCCAAAATTAAGTTTATAGGTCTACATGTTTTAGGGTTTCAGCAACTATTCGGGAAATAGGTCTATTCACGACGGTGCTGAATAGCTGCAAAATGGTTCGCACGCCATTGAGCATATTGGGAGTATTTTCAATACACACAGCATTGAGTGCTTCGCACGCCAGTCCACAAGTTGGGAGTATTTTCAATACAAAAAGCAGTGCGTGCTTCACACGCCATCCCCAAGGTAAAATCCACCAAATGGCTTTGAACCGGGTAATTTTATGGTATTTTACGATTTGGGGGAACCAAGTGAGCTATAAAGTCGCGTAAAAAATAAAATGTGCAGAATAACATCATATATTTATATTTGTAGAAAAAACTCTAAAAAAATTCATTCTCGTAGGAAAAATCTCAAAAAATAGTTACTTCCGGTCAAAAAACGTGCTTCCGGTTGTTGGATTTTTTGTTGTTGCTAAAGTAGACAACCACATGTGTACCAAATTTGAACCAAATCGGACTTAAAATGCGGCCGCTAGAGTGCGAACACATGTAGACATAAATATAAATAAATATAAATATGATTTTTAATGAGGAAATTCGCTAATAATCATTGACTTTCAGTAAACTGCTGGACCGTCTAGAGACGATTAATAATTAATTATAATTTAGCATTTCAATATTTGATTTTGTTTTGTATCTGAACATCATAATACGTAAATCTTACATGGTATATTCAAATACATTTTTTAACTTCAAATAATTTATGGATTGGTATACGTCACTTATATATTTTACAATTTTAAATTTTTGCGTAAACCCCATCGTTTGGCTCTTCTTTGCCAATTTACCATTTTTATATCTGGACAACGTCATTCATTTTAAGATAATAGTACAAATAAATCTTTGGGAAACACCCATAAATTGTTTATATTCGTTGTAAGAAGTATAACACAAACGTAAACCTTATCATTGTCCCAAGTGCACTCCACACTTTGCCTCGATTTTCCATTTCTAATAACGATCACATTATTAAATCTCTTTCTCCACTGAACACGTATTTAATATCGTTCCCGTTTCACAACATTAGTACAAGCTTGGATGTTTCCTATTGGTTTATTTTATTTATTAAGGTATCATTTTGTCTATTCGAACTAGATTTTACTATTTTATCTTAACTAGTCTAGTATGAATTATTTTTCTTATCATTTATTTATTTACAATTTAAATAAATTAAGATTCTGTTTACAAGATATTAATATATCTTTGAATATTTTAAACATATTAGTTGGCAGTATTTACAATCCATTATGTAACCTTATATCGGTGAATGTAAGACGTCTAATGACGTCCAAAGGCCTCTACTCCTAATCCTCATCTTCTGTCAGTTAATACAGAACTTTCTCCAATCGTAACCTCAAGTAAAGCTGATGACACAGTGCATACTAATCATTTCTAGAGATGCTTATACCAAGATTGACGCAATCAATTTTGACCTAGAAATAAAAAAGTACTACTACTAAATGTGAGTTAGTTATTACATTCAACTAACATAATCAATAAATGTTATTGTTAGATTTTCACGTGTTAATAATGTTTCATAATGTTGATATTTCGTTTTACTCAATTAGTATATCTTCAATTTTATAAATATGTGTGAATATGTAACAACTAAATAATCTACCGAAACCATTTGCGTAAATTGCCAGGTATTCTAATAATATTATTTAAGTTTATACTCATCAAGCACATTTGAAAATGTCTAAAGTTTTTATCTACAGATCTTTCATTTGAGAATTTAATTGATTAAATTTATTATATTTTCCAAGTTGATTAAAATTATTTAATAATAAAAATTAGTTCTACATTTAATAGTAGCATGTGTTTAATAGTTACACAAACCATCGTTAAAGGTTTAGTAGTATATACTTTACTTTGTTTACTTTCCATACCAAAAATTGGTGCCTAGAATAAAACCACCTTCAGCGTGATCCAGATTGTTTTCTTGAAGTATTAAAGTACCTTCGTATGCACCTATGCATTATAGTTTCAAAGATATAAATAACTGTAAAGAGGAAAGAGAAACTGATAATTATTCCAATAGAGTTAAGACACGACAAGTTTGTATTTGTTCTAAAACCTTATATTTGTAATTTAATTCCATCATAAATAACTTTTCATCAAATTTATTACAAGAATAACAAGTTAACAAGTGTCAAAGGATGTGTTTAATCTCTCCTCTTGAATAACCATTACTCAAACGTCCTCTCTTGTTAAAGTGTAAAATTGTTTCCCAGCAGTTACTTCCCGATTTCAGTTATTCTATAAATCATGTATATCTTATTCCAGTTTCCCAACATTGAACTATTGTTGCGTTTACAATAGTACTGCTATCAAAGGCACTCACACGTGGGTCATAAACTAGAGTTAATCGTTGTATGTTACAAATAAAATAAAGGAGGCGTAGTATAAGGTGTGAAAGATCAAGTGAGCATGAAGAGAAAACTAATCAGTTTAAAGAATTGTAACAATTTAAACCCTGCTATAATTTTCTAAACTATTTGAGGAATGTATTTTCTTATTTAAAAATCCATATCGTAAAAGAAATATTTGGTTTGATGGTGGCGGTTTAACAAAATTAAAAATGTAAATCTTTATGCGTTATGTAAAGCGTAAAATATTTCTTCTAAAAATTTATATTTTGATAAGATTGGTAGAAACTAAACGTAAAACATTTATTTTTTTATGTAGCCTATTTATTTAATATTACTAATCGTTTTTATTGTAAGAATTTAAGTTTTTACTAAATAGTAATAATACCTTTCAAAAAAATAATGTCTAACTTCGTCTTATTTGATCAAAAAAGTACTAACCCAAATTTATAAATGTGTTTTAAAACATTTACAACTGTATTCATCATTTGAAAACAAAAACTCTACAAATGCACTAGTCCCAGAAATTAGCAAAGTATGATGGACTTTGATTTTGTAACAGGCATTTTAACGGCACATTCTCAACCAGTGATAAGCTATAAAAAATATCAGCGACATTGAATTTTTGCCGTATGTAAAACAAATATTGGCAAAAACGTAAAGTATCCTACAACGAACCTTTAATGTTATAAAATATAGCATGTCCTACTTGCATTATGAAAATCTGTTTAATGTAGATAATATATACCCTTAAGTATTATAGCAGTCAATAAAATGTTTGTTTTTGTACTTTAAATGCTATCATTTTGTGATAATTGGGTTTCGCTTTACTATAGGCTATATATGTAGTGTAGTCGATGACATTAATAGTAATCAAAAGTACTTAATTTTGTACAATTTTATAATATTATTATATTTTAGAGAATATCTTAAATTATTATTGTATTAATAGTACAAATTTGTCATTTTAATTACTTAACATATTGTAGGTACATCACTTGATTTTTCACACCATTTTAAATAAGAATAATTTAAAATACGTTATTTTTATTTGTGAAATGCATCCTGTAAAAAATATGAAAGATATTTATAGCGGCAATAATTATACAATTTATTTTTTACAAAAATATTTATGTTATATAACTTAGTGATCATTACGGTTAGAATAAAGTGTAAATATCATAGCACACTGTTACATGTCACAGATATTATTGACAGGCAATCAGAGCTGTTACAGATTAAAAGTCAAAGTTATTCCCATCTCTATTATTATTTTGTTTAATGAATCTGTATAAAGTTACCAACTAAATTTGCACAAGATGTTGTTCTAAGGATCGCTTTGATATGATCTCATTACAGCAAGAACATATTTAGATTCTTTTAAAAACGTTTAATACAGATTTTGTGACCATTATATATCCTTTAGCATGTTTAATATAATTAAATATTTATTGCAAGATAACATTAGCGAAATTATTTATAAATTTCTTATATTCAGTTTAGCATTGATAAGCATCCAGTTTATAAAAGGTAAATATCTTCCATCTTTCATTTTCTTTCTTAAAGGACAGTAAATTTATGGTCGCCCTTCTTTATACACAAAACACATTTATCTCTGTCATGTCTGTAATTCATATCACTATTTCTACGCCAACGTTTGCCTACGTTATCCTGCTCCGACAGCCACAGGTTTACCATAGAATATTGCATGATTGTATTGACCATTAGTTTATACAATAATAACAATATTGCCTTACTTAAATTTCAAACTGCATAGTATTATGCGTGATCATTTAGATTATACATAGATCAATTGATTTATAGAACATTTTTTAAATAGTCAGTTATGTATTTTATTTCCACGTTTTGTAAAATCCTAACATAGTAATAAGTAAGACAATCTAATGTATATTCCCTTTGTTTCCTATACAATAAGGGTAAGTTTAACATTCTGAAGAAGAAGTTTTTATTTATAAAATAAATCTATTAACTTGATTCATTTAGTTTTCTGCATTCCTACAATTTTAAGTTCGTGTGTGTAAAAATATTGACTAACACATATTTACATTGTATTGATCTACTGTCATTTGTGAACTATCTAAACATTATATATTTTTCATATTGCTTATTTGGTCAATGCTTAAAATCCCTAAGTTTCAAATTATTTTAATCAGTAAATTTCACAATTCTACAAATATAAAAACTAAATAAATTTACAATATTCAATTTAAAATCCCAGTCTCTACTCTTGCTTGTATGTTTCCTAACACCATTACTTTATCCCAGTTAGACTAAGGGGGAGCAGCAAATAGTACTAGTAAAACAAACGCCTGTAACTAGGTTTGAACCTACGCAAGTCTGTTGGAGTAAGTAAGTTGTAGACTAGACGAGCTCCTTTAAACACTGTGTCACACCACTCCTCTGTTCACTCTTACTATAGTACATTATGCTACTTATTAATAGTGTAAATATAAGACTTAATGCATTTTTGTCGAGTTAAATGTTCAGTATCTAAAACAGTTAGCAAAATTTAAACTAAAGTACAAACAGACGACATAAAAAAAAACATTGTTTAATAAAAGTAATTATAATAATTTGTCATGCAAAACTAATGCAGACAATCATTTTATAAATATTAGGTATGTCTTAAAGGTTCTATTTGCTATGTCTATTGAAGAATAATTTGTAATTTGTATTTACTTTAAAATTTAAAATTTTGAATAGTTGCATAAAAAATAATATCATATGTTTTACGAAAGGTTAACATTTCTAACCATTATCTCTGCAATTATAATCTGACCTAATTACAAGAAAATGCTTTGTTAAAACTTCTTAACTACTCCACTTTATCCTCAAGGGTACTTAGCACATAGTTTACGTGGATGTACTGATATGATTATAGAAGCACTTCATTTTATCTTTGGCTAACCACAAAGTGAATGTAACCATTTTCCTTGTAATAAACTATATTATTCCAACGAATTTCAACAGTATTACACAATAATTAACAAAAGCAAAAGTTAATTCTAAATTATGTAAATGTGAGGATTGTTTTCAACAATAAAAGTAATGCAATTAACTTTTTAAAATGTAATACACTTTATCAAACGTAAATTTTTAGGGTTGTTAATAAAATTAATGAACTTATAGTAATAACATAGCGGAAGAAAAATGGTTGTACAAGCACATTTCCCATTATAAAGCAAATAGTTTGTTTATAAAATGTTTCATCAAACTGGGATTTTATGAACAAACCATTGACTTTCCAATAGTAACTGTAGTCCCTCTAATTTGTAATGTCTTTATGGACCATTTTGAAAGAATTTTAGTTGCCAAATTGATTTTTAAACCTACGTTGTGGCTTAGTTGTGTAGATGATATATTTTGTGACCCAAAATAATTTCTTCTTGGAGACTAAAGTGTACTGTAAACCTACCTACTTGGGACAATATTAAATTATCATTATAACTTTCCGGAACATGCCAAATTTTGTTTTTCGTGTTGTCTGTTTAAGAGAGTCCATAAAGCGAGGAGTAATGAGATGACTTTAAAACAAGAGATTCTAAAATCAATAAAGATTTATTAAATAATACCTAACCTCAATGTAGTATTGACAGAGCTTTTAAAAAAGGAAACTATAACAGGAGCAACAAACTTAGTGAAGGCAAAACGTTTTTTATTAGGATTGTTTTAAAAATTAAATAGCAATTAAAATTTATCTTGGAAAATTGAGACTGGATAGGAAAAACCTTGCTTACAATTTACCTTTTCATGGTGGATTATCGTATGTGGGACAAACTTCTCGTCTATTTAAAAGTGTTTTGTTTCTTCACGAAACGTCGTGAATTCGTTTATTTGTCCACAAGACTTTTTATTGTGTTTTGTTTGTTTATGTATAATGTGAAGTCTTATTTGAAGATAACACATCATGTTTAACAACTATGCAATTGTAACAGCAGTTTTTAAGTAAAGGGATGAAGTCCGTCAAGTTTTTAGTAATTTAATTAGTTTATAGTATGACTTTACGAGTGTTTATATTATTTGATTGTTGAGATACAGAAAGACAAATTTAGACTACATAAAATTAGGACACACATCAAAATCGAACACATTTGAAAAAAAGTATTTATTAATAGCATAAGACATTATGTTTTTACCGTATTTACCATAAACATACAAGAACAACTAATATATAATGAGTTAATGCCAGCTGATGTTGAACAGATAAAACATAACTACTGTTTAAGTGCTTACTGTAATAATAAAAGCTTAACTTATTTTGTAGTGCTAGCCTAGACTGAAACTTTGCGAAAACGTAAATAATGTGAATGGAGCGAGCATTTGGGTTGTCATGTGGAGCAAGAGGGGTGCACCGTGGTACATTTATATAAATTTCTTTACTAAATTTGTCTGAACCATTCATGCAACGACTTTTGAAACTTCCTTACTTATTATTCCTTAATCTGCACTCATAGGAAAAATCGCAAATATTACATCGACAAGAAAACATAGAATAACAAAATAATAAGGTTTGCTTTAAATAAAACATAACCTACAATTTACAGTAACAATTTTATTCTTTCAAGTATGCAGGTATAGCCTATTACCAGTTACGTCTTCACTAGTTGCTGTAAATTATGAGAGAGAGAAATTAAATCCCACACAACCATCAGGCCTTTTATTTCCACCCTTCAGTAAGTCCCGTCCTTGAGAATTGAACAAGGCTCTGATATTGTCTAAAATGAAAGTCCACTTCCGCTTGGGTTTAATAATAAAAGTAGGATGGTCACTAAAAGTTATTAGGTAAAACAGAATAGATAATGTTCTTAAAAATGCGAACTTACATTTTTACAAACGGGTAGGCCCTATAATCAGGAGAAATAAAAGAATTTTATAAAAACAATAATCCTTTTAAAAAAAATTTTAACATGAGCTGATTTAATTTAAATTGTAAATGAGCTGATCTCGCAACACATTTCATTTATTATGGAAATATAATTTTGCTTTCTTTTATTAATTATTTATAATCATAAAAATATGTTAGTGTTGCTTTTTAAAGAAAGCGTATTTACGGATTTTAAATTGTCATTTGAAATTAATAAAAATATTATATTATTATTATTGTTGTTTCTTTCGTTTTTTAAAAGTACAACTTCATAAGTTGGTAATGTATAAATTGGATTTGTATTATTCAATACTCAATTTGTTTGATATATTATGTGTATAACTTTTATAAAACATGGATTGTATATGTGATTGTTGTTTAAATGATAAAACATTCCATACTAAACTATCTTTTTTTCCTCGTATTAATGTAGGTCAGTTATAATAAAGCAAAAAATTATTTTGTAAATCTCAAAGGTAAAATTACCTGGAACAAAGTATTTTATAATTTATAGAGTAAAGAATTATAAAATTCTTAGCATAGTTTTATTGCAACAACTAGCTTTGCAGGAAGTTGTTGATAAGGACTTGTGAAAATTGCTTTTAACAGTATTTAATTTTTTATTGGCAAATAATAGTCATTTAAATGTGTATGTAATTTTCCACTATTAGGTTTTATGTTTGCAGTTCCACTAATTAGACAATAGTAAAGCAGTTATTTATTTTGTTTGTCGCCATTCCGACTACTGTTATAAATTAATACAATGTTACAAATTAATGTATTATGAATATAAAGTTATTGTAATAAGTATTAATGTGATGTTTTAAGAAAAACTTGATCTGACTGTGGTGGTGCCAAGCAGGACTTTTTCCTGTAAGCACGATTACAACACACGAATTACCAATGTGATAAGAAAATATTAATGTTAATTGTATGAGTTAAAAATTATTTTTTTTTATATATGTTTACTAACTATATAAGATTACTTTGCGACATCGACAGTAAACTTGCCTACAGAATAAAGAACTTCAAAAATCGCGGTTAGGTATATTAACCATGATGTAAAACAACTGTTAGATCGAACTGAAAACAAAACGAAAAAACAGATATGAAGCAAAAACGTCTAGTCTAATGTAAGGGTGTAAGTAAAAATAACTTAATATAATGTTAGAAGTTATAGTCGCTAGTAGCCAGTTGTCTTATTGTATTATGACGGCTACTAAAAAAAAAAAAAAAAACCTGGGAAAAAATACTAACATTTGACTTCTTGATTTTAGTATATAAATATATTTATAGTTAGACTAATTCTTATGATCAGGGCTTATTATTGATGGAAAGTTTATTTCATAAGAGTTTTTTTAGTGTTTGTAATTAATTATAAAGTGTAAATAATAATAGTGTTCCACTGACCAAACTGAGAAAAGACAACTGAAGAAATTGTGAGGTTATGTGAATTTTGACAATGTTTTTACTGTCTTATTGTTTATTTTTACATTTATTTTACAGTTATACTTTATTTTAGAAGTAGGATTAATTTTTCAAACTTTATTTCTTAGTTTATAGAAACATAAGATAAGTGACAAACTAAATAGCTGTAGCTATTTTTGTTTTTTACAATTTTTCATAATTTTTCATCATTTGTTACCATTTTTTTTTTTTTTTTATAAACCTTTGAAATATGTACATTTTCTTAAAGCTTATTATTTTGCCTTTAAAATGATATATTACATGTTATTCTTTTAAATAAGGTAAGTACCAAAGATTTTTTTTTTTTAAATACTAGGCCTACCAAAACCCCTAGGTAGCATGGCAATGTGTTAAGGGTACAGGGTTCAAAGTGTTAATAAAATCATGTCCGGTGGGCCCAAAGTCATTACAAGCATAACTAAATATTACACGAGCATTGTGTATTAGTTTGTGATTGCAGTAGATTCTTTTATTTTGATTACTAATTAAGAATGATTACGTAATTGCATCAAAGTAATATATAAAGTAATATATTTATTGTATTATTTATCTTAATTAAAACTTATTTTTATAATAAATACAAACCGTATAGGCACTTGGAATATTGTGTTTTTAACTTTAATGAACAATAAGTATTTGGATCCTGGAACAAATTGTTTCCATCAAAAAGCTGCATAAACTTACATAAAGGTTTTCGCTGGTTTTCGGCTGCCTTCTTTCGACTTTTTTTATGAAATCTGACTTAACCTTTCGGTGCACTTTTTATATTTATATTTAAGAAACACTGAAGAGCTTCGTATGTAGGTTGATCTGAAATGAGTGACAGAGTGTAGCTGAGAGTAATTAGTGAACACACTTCTACAAACTTGCCGGTAAACTTCATGTTGCCAATTAAATTCCCTGTAATTACTTCTTGCAAAGCAATTAAAACTACAAGTATATACAAGGATCACCTTGTATTTAGGGCACATCAAGTCCAAATGTAAACATATTATAAACAATAAATAATATGCTAGACTCTTTTTGCTCCATATCTGTATTTTCGTTTTCTTTCAGTACTACCTAACAGTTGTTTTACGTCACGGTTAATATGTAACCGCGAATTTTGAAGTCCTTTATTCTGTAGGCAAGTTTCACACTGTCGATGACACCCAGTATTCTTACACAGTTAGTAAACAAAAAGACATTGTTTTAAACATACAATTTATTAACATCAATATTTACTTATCAAGTTGGTATCTGTGACTATTAATAGTGCATACAGGAAAAACAGTTCTGCTTTGCACTACCACAGTCAGCTGATCAAGTCTTGCTTAAAAAATCACATTAATGTTGATTACTATACATTGATATTCATAATACACTAAAAATATAATTACAAAAATAATAACACTTTATGGCGAAATGCAAAAAATTGTACCGACTATTCCTTAAGCCAGTAGGTGACTCATGACCAAAACCCGGAGGGGCCAAGCGAGGGCTAATTAGGGGTAGGGACACCTCCCCAACCGTCCTACGCTCTAAGCCGCCACGAATCTTTGCGCGAGGTATAAGCAATGAATACTTAAGTTTGTATATAGCGTTTGTTGAATTAACTCTGACTTACGAACAACTAGTTTCATAACATGGACTCTACTTACTCAAAATTTATGCGAATATTTCAATCGATTTTTAAGAATTTAAAGACTGACTTCTTTAGTATAAATAAATTTGGTTAATACTAATTATTTACTCATATATATAGTTAATTACGCTTTTATGCGTCTTTGTTTATACACAAACCACTCATTTATATATTTTTTTGTTTAATTCTTCATTTCATTCCTTATATTATAATAAGACAAAACATAGAAAACAAAAAGATTTAGACAACAAAAGAAAAATATAACTCACTTTAACAACAGAAATAGTAAAATAAATTGAAATCTGACACAATAATGCATTACTTACTATAAAATACACACAAAAAAAACCAAAACAATATTACTTCTAAATCCTAAAACAATAAAAAATTAATATAAACAACAACAGAAAAAACTTAAGAAGAAGGAAAGAAAGAAAGGAATGAATAATGCAGCCTCCATGGGTCTGCCCGTATTGTAAGACATATTATACAATCATACACGTAATTCGTATTAACTATTAAATAAATAAAAAATGATAAAACATAACTCATTTGTAATTGACATCTACTAACAAATGAGTTAGTTAGATTGACAGATTAGTTAATTATAAAATCTAACGAGTTATCTTCCATGGATAGACTGTATATTGAAAAAAAACGAGCACTTTATCAAAAAAAGCAGTTTTATAATACTCTTCATCAGCATACTCATTTTTAGCTTCAGTTTAGGTCAGTTTATTTTTATTTGTTTTTGTAAATATTTATTCAATTTTGAAGTAATTATGAGTGAACTTAGCAATTCAAGTGCTATTAGAGGTGCGTTTGAAAATAGTGACTTTTAGAGACTTTGAACATAAATATT
>JAGFPH010004926.1:49659-66899 GCA_018207615.1 Philaenus spumarius | reverse complement strand
TCTGCCACAGTCATCATAGTTTTATGTTTTTCCCTGTAACAGGAATATCGCACTTAAGGCAGTAATAAAGTCTACCCAGCTAACTGAAGCACCTCAGTTACACTACAGGCTATATGCAATAAATAATACAATCTAAAGCTGGGTATCGGCCAAAATATGCTCCTGCCCCTATCCACACACTAGGACTTAACACGTGTTACTGAGATAATTCCCACCAAGTAAATGAAATGAAAATTATTTGAAAATAAATGTTGTACATTTTTTAGTTTGTCCAAGAAGGCAGTCTTTTATACTTTTAATCCCCTACCACAACACATTTTCAAAATTCCAATGCTAACATCTTAGAGAATTTAGTTTTTCACCCGTTTTGAAGAGGCTGTAATGATGGAAAAATTTATGTAAGATGTGATATTACTGTTTTTCTTTTACAATAATCTTAATAACCAAATTTGATAATGCTTAACTATAGTAAATAAATTTGTAACAAATACAAACTTGTACATAAATTATAAACTTACATTGTAAAACTTATACAAACCTTATTAAGAGCTATTAAAATTAATTCAAATTTAGTTATAATATATTGTCACAATTTTCTCAACAACTAAAAATGTCGAATCTTTCATATTTTAATTGTAAAAATATTGAATGTCCACTATATTCTGAAGTAAATAGCGTGCAACTGCACACATATTGTTTCACATAAAAGTTCCCTCTCTTAATAACCATTAGTGATCAGAATAATGGCAATAATATCAAGTTGGGGCAAATCTCGACATATCATTACCTACAGAACCTCAAATATAACATTCCTCCAAGGTTACAATTCCTCTTTGCGCTTCTCTCGGCTTTGTACTTTTTACAGACGAATCCTAATAAATTATGGTCCAGCATTTCAATATTTGTTTGTATCTGGACTTCATAATACTTAAATCTTACATGGTTTATTCAATTAACGCAAAAATGTTAACTTCCGATAATTTATGGATTGGTGTCTATGTTAAGTTTATGTATTTTACAGTTTTAATTGTTTCCATAAACACCATCGTTTGGCTCTTCTAACCAAGATATTGAACCAATTTTTCTTATAGTATCTGGACAATTTCATTCATTTAAGATAATGGTACAAATAACTGAAAATTCATACTTTGGGAAACACCGATTCAACTTTTTACTTAGATTTATTATATCATTATTAGAAGTATATTACAAACCTCAAACTTATCTTTGACCCAAGTGCACAATACACTTTACCTCAATTTTCCATTTCTAATAACGATCACATTATTAAATCTCTTTCTCCACTGAACACGATTTTAATATCGTACCCGTTTCACAACATTAGTGCAAGCTTGGATGTTTCCTATTAGTTTATTCGATTTTACTTATGAAGAAATTATTTTCTCAATTTGAACTAAAATGCTATATTTCATCTTAACTGCCACTAGTCTAATATCAATTATTTTTCGACTAATTTATTTATTTACAAATCAAATAAAATAAGATCGTGTTTTCAAGATATTAATATATCTTGTATTGTTTTAAACATATTAATTGGCAGTATTCACATCCCACTATGTAACCTTATCTCGGTGTATGTAAGACGTCTAATTACATACAAAAGACTTCCCCTCTACTCGTAATCCTCATCTACTGCCAGAACTTTCTCCATTCATAGCATCAAGTAAAGCGGAGGGCACAGCGCATACTAATCATTTCTAGAAATGCTTACACCAAGAATGACGCAATCCTTTGTTCTAGAAACTAAAAATGTAATAACACTAAATGTATGCTAGTTATTACATTGAACTAACATGATCAATATATTATGTTAGTGTTAGATTTTCCACGTCTATGTAATATTCTTTTTAGTATTACTCAAATAATACATTTTAAATGTTATAAAAAAACTAGAGGGATGAGCCCCATGCTCGCTTCGATCGCCAACCTCCGTGGTGAAGCAAACGCAAACCGATTACCACGATGAAAAAAAGGTGTCAATCGTGGGAAGTATAACAATATATTTTTATTGTAAAGGAGCTGTTACCTCCCAGTTCACACATTAGACGCAACTATTTAAATTGCATGTGATGTTATTTATTTTATTTCCTATAAAACACTTAATATTAATAAGTGCACAATTTCAGTTCTCTAGCTTTAAGGAAAGTATAACAATCCTATTTTTTTATTGGGGTTGTTACTACATTTTGAACTCTTAGCAGCATGCTACAAAATATAAATCTATGACACTTTTTCTATGTATCTTGTAAGAAACAAATGTACCAAATTTCAACTCTCTAGTTTTAAGGATTTGTAACAATTACTATTATTTATAGTTTTTGGTCTTTTTAAACCCTTAAATCTACATGAATTCTATGTGTTATTCAGGGATAGTGTATTAGTAAAAATATTTGTTTTAATCGGTTCAGTAGTAGTTCCAGAGATTACCCCCTACATACGAATTTTTTTTTTCATTTTAGGTGGTTTAGCCTCCGTAATAGGATATATTAATGTTTAATAACGTACCTTTATTGAAAAGACGTCAACTTTCTATTTCTTTTCTGTCTTTCCTTCGCAGATGACCGGTTTCGATCTATTCTTTCAGATCATTATCAAATCATATATACACAGTTTCAGTTCATTGGAACTTCGTTAAAATAAATAAAGTGAATGAATACAACTAATGATCTACCGAAACCATTTGAGTAAATTGTAACGTATTCCATTTCTATTATTTGAATTTAAACTCATCAAGCAAATTTGAATATATCTGAAGTTTTTGTCTACACAGATCCACGATCTGTGGAATTTCATTTTATTATATGTATTATATTTTTCAAGTTGATTAAAACTATTTAATAATATACAATTGTTTTACAAATTTACTCTACATTAATTTTTAATAATATTATGTTTTACAGATTTACAAAACAGTCTTTAAAAGTTCGGTAGTATATAATTTACTGCGTTTACTTTCTATACCAAAATGTGGGTGTTTCAAGAGAGATTTACATGTATTCTAATTATAAAATTAACTAGACTGTCAGCACTTTCATAATTAAGTTTATAAAACTGGCAGTAACATGTATACTTTAAATTAAATAAAAAACAAATTTAAATACGTATATTTTAATATTTTTAGAATAAAACACTTTTTAGCCTGATCCAGATTGTTTTGTTGAATTATTAAAAATGGTAACTTACATTTTGTCTCGTGTTTGTAGGTTTACGGTACACGGTCGTATCCAAGAAGAAATGAATTATTTTGTGTAATAACAATATCATCTACATACCTTATCCAGGATGTAGGTTTGAAAACCAATTTGGCAAATCAAGTCCGTTCAAAATGATCCATAAAGATATTACAAATAAGAGGGACTACACTTTCCATTGAAAAGTCAATGGTTTGTTTATAAAAACCTGTTTGATGTTATATTTTATTAACAAAATATTTGCTTTCCGATGGGAAATGTGCTCGTACAACCATGTTTCAATATATTATTACTATAGCTTTATTGATTTTATTAACAACTCTTTCAATTTACGCAGCATTTACGTTTGTTGAAGTATATTTAATTTTAAATGTAATTATTTTGCAATGGATTAAATTGTTGAAAACCATCCTTAAATTTACATAAATTAGAATTAACTTTTGCTTGTGTTAATTATTGTGTCAACCTGAATGTAATAAGTTGGAATGGTGTAGTTTACTTCGAGACACATTGTTACATTTACTTTGTGGTCAGCCAAAGACAAAATGAAGTGCTTCTATAATCATATCAGTGCATCCTCGTAAACTTTGTGTTAAGTACCCTTGAGGATAAAGTGGAGTAATTAAGTAGTTTTAACAAAGCATTTTCTTGTAATTAGGTCAGATTATAATTGCAGAGATAGTGGTTAGAAATATTAACCTTTCGTAAAACATATGATTATATACAACTATGTAAAACTTAAAATCTAAAGTAAACTAACTTTGTAGATGTAAAATGAAAAATTATACTTTATTAATTAAGTTATAGCTCAAATTTATAAAATGATTGCCGGCATTAGTTTTGCATGAACAAATAATTATTATTATTTTCTTTAAACAAATATTTTGTTATTTTTAAATGTTTATCCTTTTATACATGCAGCTATTTGTACTTCTGTTTAAATTTTGAACAGTTTCAATTTAAATCCTTTTTAAACTGTTTTAGATAATGGACATTGAACTCAGAAAATGCTAACATGCTTATATTTACTCTATATTCATTTAGAGTTAGACTAAATAAAATGTTAAGTCACAACAAGACAATTAATTATGAACTGGCCATTTTGGAAAATGACAGGTAATTAGAAAATGATTGTAACATATCGAGTATAAAGTAAAACATCATGGGAGGTAATATTTAAGTTTATTTTCAAGCGTCTGTTTTAACAGCTCTGGTATATTTCTGTTTTGCACTGTAATGCATTTAAAATTTAATTAAGCTAGATACTAAGTTAATTTATTTGTAAAACTATGTCCTTATTATGCGTTACGCAATAAGTTCAAAAAATATTCAGTTTTAAATACTGGTTTTGGAAATTCTTCTTTTAATAATATTTTGAATTATTTACCTTGTACCAGATAAGGCCTAGTATAACATTGAATTATACAGGGTGAACTAAAAGTCTGGAGACTGCTTAATATCTCAAAATGTACGATTCTTATGAGATAGAAAAGTAGTTATTTACAAAAATAAAAGTACCACTTTTTAGTGAGTTTAAAATTATTGTCTGCCATCTTGGATCAGCCATCTTGAAATGAACTTAATTTTTTTTAATGGGAAGGTGATCATGTGATACATCTTTTCGATGTAGAATTTCAAGAGAAACACATCGGTGAAATTTGCACATCCATATCTTTAACCGATTAAAAAGGCGGTCAAAAACAACGAAATCGTGTTTTCTGATTTTGACCCATTTAGTTGTACTATTTTTTTTTTTATATTAATTCTTCTTCTTTTTAGATTCAGAATTAAATAAGATTTCAAACGATATGTCACACAACGATATTTATGAGTATTTATCAATTTTGAGTTACAACCATTTTTTAGATTTTTTCTAAATTGATTTCGAGTGGTTCAACCAAATACACTTGTGTGTCATATCGTTTGAAAGCTTATTTAATTCTTTCTAAAGGATAGTTTTGTTTGAATGTAGATTTATGTTTTGTAAATAATGTAGTCTTTATTTACATATAACATCAGTAAGTACCATAAATGTACTCCCAGTAAGAGTGAAGAAAGGAATCGAGTGACTATGTATTTGAAGGAACTCGTTCAGTCTGCTACTCATAGACCCTCTGTCAGAGTTGCGTAGGTTCCCGCCTAGTTACCGGCGTTTGTTGTACTTGACCTATACGCTGCTCCCCCTTCTTCATTAGTCTAACTGACTAATGAAATAGATAAAGTAATAATGTTAGGAAACATAACAGCAAGAGTATAGCCAGGACTTTTAAATTGTTTGCAAGTTTAAAATTGTTAATTATATATTGATTTAGTTTTGATATTTTAAAAAAATTTCAAATTTGCTGATTAAAATAATTTGAAACTTATGGATTTTTCGCATGGAGCAAATAATCTATATATGTAATGTTTAGATAGTTAACAAATGCTGTATATATATAAGTAGATCTATGTTTAAAGTAAATCAGTTTCATAAAAATACAATCACACGTGCTCACAATTAATTGAAAGAATGCAGCAAACTGAAATGGACCAAGTTAAAAGATTCATTTGATAAATAAAAACTGCTTCTTCAGAATGTTAAACTTAAACTTATAGTGTTGGAAACAAAGGGAAGATAAATTAGTTTGTCTTACTTATTGATATGTTAGGATTTTACAAAACGTGGAAATAAAATAATATAACTGACCATGTGAAGAATGTTCTATAGATAAGTTGATCTATGTATAATCTAAATGATCACGCATAATACTATGAAGTTTGAAGTTTAAGCTAGCAATATTGATAGCCTTGTTTAAACTAATGGTCAATATAACCATGCAATATTCTATGGTAAACCTCTGGATGTAGGAGCAGGATAACGTAGGTAAACGTTGGCGTAGAAATAGTGATATGAATTACAGGCATGACAGAGATAAATGTGTTTTGTGTATAAAGAAGGGCGACCATAAATTTACTGTCCTTAAGAAAGAAAATGAAAGATGGAAGATATTTACCTTTTATAAACTGGATGCTTATCAATGTTAAACTGAATTTGAGAACTTTATAAATCGTTTCGCTAATGTTGTCTTATAATTTATTTCTGCTTTAAAAAACATTTAAACATATTAAATACGCTAAATTATAATATGTAAAGGTCACAAAATCTGTATTAAATTTTTTAAAGAACCTTAAATTTGTGCTTGCTGTAATGAGATCATATCAAAGCGATCTTTATAGCAACATCTTGTGCAAATTTAGTGGGTAACGTTTTACAAATTCATACACAAATAATAAAGATAGGAATACCTTTCACTTTCAATCCCTAACAGCTTTGACTGACTGTAACTAATATCTGTGACTTTTCAAATTGTGCTGTGATATTTACACGTTATTCTAACCGTAATTATCATTACGTTATATTACCAAATTATTTTTTGTATAACAAAATGTATAATTATTGCTGCAATAAATATCTTTCTTCTTTTTCCCAGAATGCGTTTCACCATTAAAACAAAAATAAAGTATTTAATTTTGTTTTATATTTAAAATTAGATGAAAAATCAAGTGATATACCTACAATGTTTTGAGTAATTATAATGAAGAATTTGTTTGAATTACACTAATTAATACAATCTTACTTTACAATACACTCTAAAATTTAATAATATTATGTTAGTTGTATCAAATTAAATACTTTTGGTTACTATTAAAATCATAGATTTCACTACATATAGTAAAGCGAAACCCATTTATCACAAATTTGTTGAATTTAACATACTAACAAACATTGATTGAATGCTGTAATACTTAAGGGTTTATAGGATCCAAATTAAACAGATTGCATAATGCTAACGCCAAACATTGACTAAGATATTTTATAATATCGAGTTAAAAGATTGCACTCATTGACATAGTGTCGTATTCATACCATTAACTTCGTTGTCGCATACATTACGCTTTTACCGATATTTGTTTTACGTGTTACAACGGTATAAATGTCAGCAATATTGTTTTTATAGCTTATCACTGGTTCAGAATGTGACTTCAAAATGTCTGTTACAAAGGCAAAGTCCATCATACATTTTTAATTTGTGGGAATGATATATTGAAGAGTTTTTGTTTTAAAATAATGAATACAGTTGCACATGTTTTAAAGTTAATTTCTAAATTTGTATTTTAGTACTTTCTTATAAACTCGTTGTATGAATGTGACGAAGTTAGACATTGTTTGTTTGAAAGGGATGCTTAGTCTCTTAGGAAAAACTGCTCAGTAATATTAAATAAATATATAAAAACCTAAATATATATTAGGTCTACCAAACTTATCAACATATTAACTTTTAAAGAAGAAATGTTATTAAAGAAATGTTTTAAGAAAGAATTGATTTTGAAATAATAAAAAATAACTCATCTGATGGTTTAAATGAATATACTAGATTTTAAATTCTAACACCTCTTAAAACTAATTACATTTCGTTCCATGTCACACATTATATGATGACTGCTTTATATTTGTAACATACTACGATTGACACTAGTTTAGGTGTGAGTGTCTTTGATAGCAGTACTATTGTAAACACACAAAAAATTTCAATGTTGGGATATTGGAATAAGATATACATGATTTATAGAATAACTGAAAGCATTTCCTTTCATCGCGGAAGTAATTGCTGGGAAACAATTTTACACTTTAACAAGAAAGGACGTTTGAGTAATGATTATTCAAGAGGAGAGATTAAACACATCCTTTGACACTTGGTAACTTGTTACTGTTATTTTGAAAAATGATTTAATATTGAATTAATACTAAAAATACAAGTTTTTATAACAAATACAAAACTTGTCGTTTCTTATAGTTATTGGAATAATTATCAGTTTATCTTTCCTTTGTACAGTTATTTATATCTCTGAATCCTTCATGCCTATAAAGATACCATTTTAAACATCTGGAACATGTCAAAGTAGGTTTTTCGTGGTTTTTGTTTAAGAGAGTTCATAAGGCGAGGAGTAATGAGATGACTTTAAAACAAGAGATTCAACAATCAATAAAGATTTATTAAATACAAATTATCCTCAATCTGTCATTGATAGATCTTTTAAAAAAGCAAACCATAACAGAAGCAAAAACTAAGTGAAAACAAAAATTGTTTTATTACTGTTTGTTTTAAAAATTCAGAAAATTGAGACTTAACAATATGTTATTAAAACGTAGGAAAAATTTGTAAAAAAAACCTTTTCAGTGTGGATTATCGTATGTGGGTCAAACTTCACTTCTATTTTTAAAAGTGTTGTGTTTCTTCACGTGTTTTCTCAATTACACCATCCGATAGGAAATCAAAAGGGCTACAAAAAAGGTGTCTTGATATGTTTTTTAATTCAAACGTTTTTGCCATTTCGAAACTCATGATTGGATTTAACCTTTGATCGGGCGCATTGATTTTAAAACACGATCGGGCGTTCAAGGAAGTAACTTCCGGGTATATAAAAAAGAAGTATTAACAAGAAGTAACACGAACAAACATATATATATTTATGCACAAATATAATACAAAATATATATGCACAAAAATAATACAAATTCAAATACATTTACAAATTAATATCTGTGCTCGCAAGAAACTAAACTCCGAAATCTCTATAACACGATAGGCGCTCACGGAAGTTATCTCCGGAATGACTGTAACAAGATAGGGTGCTCACGTTGTCTACTTCCAGTCTTTACGCAGATCACTCCACAGTACGCAAATAACAATACTTAAGGAAGAGGTAGTGATTGTTATCTTTTTTTATAAAGTGGTTCGGGAAGTATGGTGAATACCAAGAACCAACAAAAGAAATAGAGAACATTACAAAAGGAATGTTTTTCTAAAACAAATTAGGGACCCGGTGGTAACCTAAGTAAAGCGCCCGATGGAAGGTTAATAGTTTATTTTTGTTTTTAGATGTATCCCAATTAGATTAAATTTCATGCCAAGTTTGAACTCAATTAGTCAAACCGTTCTCTAGGTAGGAATTATTTAGTACAAAAAACAAAATGGCGTATATCTAGAAAACGAAGCGGGTGTGTGTTTATATGAAATTTGTTTCTTATTTTGACCCATAAATCATTCCTCGAAGATTGGTATTTTACTTATATGACATTCTGTATAGCATCGACAGGAAAACATTGATTAACAAAAGCGTTAATTAAAACCTTATGTAAGAAGTAAACACATTATGCCATTCAAAAACAGGTATTGAAATTAGGTTGGCTATAAATAAAACATAATCTACATTTTACAATAATAATTTTCTCCTTGCGCGTATGCAGATATATTACCAGATACTTCTTTATTATTTGCTGTAAATTATGAGAGAGGGAAACTAGATCCCACACCACCCTTACGCCTTTTATTCCCACCCTTTCAGTAAGTCCAGTCCTTGAGAATTTAACAAGGCACTGAAACTGTCTAAAATTAAAGTTCACTTATGCTTTTTAAACTTTACGTAAGTTTGATAATACAGGTAGGTTGGTCGCAATGTGAAAGTTATTCGGTAACACAAAATATAATCTTCTTAAAAATGCGAACGTTAATTTTCTTAGGCGTACATTTTTTTACTAACTTACATTTTATAACTGTTTGTATCATGTAGAGCAGATTCATCAATTATTATTCTTTTCAATTCGTTAATGAATGCCTCAATGTTGAATTCTGTTTCAGTTTCAATGTCTTTGTTTGTTTTAGTTTTATGTTTAGTTCTTACTTAAATAATTTGTGAAAATAAATGAGTTGAATTTAAATTGTTCCAGATTAGAATAAGTTGTTATTGCAGTTACCTAAAGCTTTTTAAAAATACTTCTTAATGGTTTGTATAAATGTCCGGGTCCATGCCGAATAAGGTGTTTAATTCATTTATAAATATAAATATTCCAGTGTTTTAAATAATTTGTTTGATATGAAGAGATACAATGCTCATTAGATAAAGTTAAGGTAAGAAATATTGATTAAAAGATTATTATGTCTATAACAATTATTCCCTCTTACACTTGTAAGCTCTATAATAGATATGGGCTACAGTATAATTGCAAACATTTTCAAAAGACCTTAATCGTAGTCTGATCTCAACTAAGAGTAGGTCGCTGAAAGTAATTAAAGAAATGTATTACAAAATGAGCGAGTTCAATTTTGAGTAATTAATAATCGTAAAACGGTTAATTAATTGTAAAGAAAGATTGTAATTACCTTCTTTAATTATTTTATTAAATATGGTAAATACTGTGATTATTGTATGAGCCTACATACTTTTGTAAAAAATATATAATTCATTAAAATTATGATTCTGGAATTGTATAACCTTCAAGCTGTTTAAAAAGCATTACTCCAGAAATAATTTTATAAGGCTTTCAGGTACTCTTTAAAATCTAACTCTTCCGTTATTTGTATTATACACTTTTTCTCTTCTGCAGACACCATTATCAATTTAAAATGTATATAAAACTTGCATTTTAAAGAACATAATTTGGTGTAGATGTCAGGAGATAACATAAAAGGGAAAGTTAATATTGTACAGTTCAGGTTTGTTTCATATATGGTAGTATGTACATATATTATTTGGTAAATCCTTTAAATAAACGCACACCATATAAAATAAAACTATTTTTTTTAAATAATTTTTTATAAAAGACTGCTTGGTTTTGTAGAAAATTGCATAAATCAAATTTTATGTACATTATTATATGCAATTTCATATAATATGCAATGACAAAAAAAGTGGCAAATCGTAATAATAGTAATACGGTAGTTTACCCAAACATAAACAGTTTGTGTACTTTGAAACGGTTGTTACTTTTAGACAAAGTTTTTTTTTAATTAAAAAAGAAGATTTTATTTCATTTGTAGTACATTTATTGTACTAGAACAATTACTTCAGACGATAATAAACTATTTGAGATTTATTTAAAGGTAAAATTACATTTTAAGTTTATAATCGTGGAAACGTGGAAGCGTAAAATGTATTCTATGTATTCTTTAGTAATGGACAAAATTTAAGCCGATATTTCCACCAGTATTGCTCCCTTTTTGTCGTATAATTTTACTAAGCAGGCTTTAAGTCTCAGATTAGGAGGTTCACCACTTTCCAGATTGTAGTGTAAAATAAAATTGTATTCACACCCTGGGCGTAACTTAAGTCATTCGCGTATCTAAAGTTGTATTTAATAGTAATTATTTTTCCAAAACCACAAATTAGCAAGTTTTTCGTGTTGCATGGCTATGTAATTTTTCTCAGATAATGTGTTTTATGGCTTTTAAAGAACTTATTTGTGTACCTTAAGTTTAAGTTTTGTAATTAATAAAGACAGTTGATACATAATTTCATACCCTGTTGTATAGATTTAATCACAAATGATGAAAAAAAAAAATTATGTACTTCCTGTTATTAGAAACTTTAGATTATATGTCATTTGAAGAGTTGAATTAATTAAATTAATTAATTTAGAGAATAAGTGGATTATTAAATTTAGATTATTATATTTCCCGGCTCTGATTGGATGCTCATGAAGTTTTAAATAAAAAATACAGAATAAATCCCCAATACTTTGCATTACTTGCCATTTGACTTCTGCCCATTCTATAGCAGAGCGGAACAATTAAGTTGTGTCTCTGTACATTTTACGTTTTCGTACAGATCAATTAGAGTTTATAGGATGGATTTATTTTTAATAATAACTTTCTTAGAAATCCTACTTTCTTACAAGACATGTACATCATTACATAATCATAACTTTTATTTAAACACACTGTTCTAGTTTTTAAAAGGCTACATAAAGGCTGTAATATATTTGCTAAAACTTCAGACTATCAATTATAGTTTTTCGTCATATTTTTAGTTGGTTTTCATCAATAAATACTACATTATGAAGTATGTTTTTTAAACGCCATTCTTTTTTAAGAAGACATTAAATATATTGTGTTTTTTTAGCAATAAATTTTACACTTACATCCAATGAAATTTATGTATCTAACTTAATTTCAATAGAATTCAATTATATGGTTACAATTTAGAAACTAATTACTTAAGATTGGTTGTATAATAATATATCATGCACTATAGTTTTTATTCAAAATTAAATTCGAAAATTATTAGCTTGACTAATGTTAATTATTCTGTATTAATATCTTGATATATTATTATATTTGTGGCCAACAATAGAACAATAAAGGTCATAAATATCTTTCTATTTTCACTGTGTAACTAGTATTTTATAGTATAATCATCCTCATAAAAAATTATTTTAAATGGTAAGAAAAATTACTAAAACTTTGTACTTTACTGCCTATGTATGGTATCAATTTAATGGGTAAAATTTAAATTGAATACGTGATTTAATTTCTTACTTAGTACAACAGAACTATCAACTTTAATTATATAAAACATTGCATACGTATTAGTAAACTCAATGGTTAAGAAATAACAGTTTAAGTGTTACAATTTAGGCAGTAAATAACCAAAATTGCAGACTGTAACTTTGTCTACCCTTAAATAAAAATGTACAAAATATGTCTATATAATGCCAAATTAAGGAGTCTATTGAGTTTTTATTTAAACTAGAGAAAATATTTGCGATTTCAAACTTTTCTAAGAACCTATAACCTAAATAGTACAATACGTCAAATGAATTGTGTTAATTTAATCAAAAATCTTACTAATTTTCTTGTTGCATTTTTGTATTTTACTAATATTCTTTTGAATAATCTTTATAATGATTAAACTTAAACTTTCTTTTAGTTAGTAATTCATACATTTCCATGTTGTCTTTCGAAATTAACAATATAAGAAGTTAGTAAATATAATAATCTAAAAATTTTACGTTAAAAATCTCCATGATAATCTGTTTAAAACATATATTATGAATAAATACAAGCAGTATAAACACGAGGGGAATTTATTCATATTAACATGTTTTGGATATTAATTGACATTAAGAATCTGGTACGTAAAACCAAAAAATGAAGCATTCTTGGATACTAAGCAATTCCACAAATGCTTAGTATGCACTCTGCAATAAGCTTTGCTATAAGTTATGAATAGGGGAATTTCTGTATTAAACATAAGTAGCGGGAGTGTGGATGAAGGGAGACGGGACGTTCTTTGTTTAAGATGAAATTCATTAAGTGTACCAGAATAATAAACATAAGGCAATTAAACATTATTAAATAAACTTTACCAAAACGTGTGATTGTAAAACCTAAAATATCTTAAATGTTTATTGCTAAGATATAACGTTATAGCCTACATAATAAGTGTTACACAATAATTTCGATAAGTAATAATTAAATTTATATCAATATACTTTGTAGAGAAATGAGTTATTCTTTTTACATTAGTTTTAATGTTTTCCTTCTGATAAAATGTTAAAAGTTTAGGCCTAATAAAAAAACAAAATAAAAAAATATCCACCTGTCACGTTCTCGATTGTGATTAACAGATTTTTAAATCACAAGGTAATTATATTCTAGAAACGAGAGTAAAAAAAGCTTCAACCTTACACTTTTAGTTTTAGTTAAATCTATTACTATAAAAACAATTGTTCAATACGTCTGTAAACAACATACTGAAGAAACAATATTATTTGATTGGTGATTGGCCTCCAGCGACCAACCACAACTATTCCGATTCGGGGGCAGACGTGTCTCAAAAAGAGAATACGTGGGTATATACGCACTTCTTTCCACATTTTTACGTTACTATTTAAGAATTATTGTTATATTTTTTTCTGAAGAAGTACGTGGTGAAGTTTTACATTGATTTCTTTTCATTCTGTCACTCGACCCACTCTGTAAATATTATAAAATATTCATCGTTGTAAAGGAATTTTATGTGAATCTTATTAAGTATATTTGTGAACTGTACTTATATCCCAGTCATTAAAGGGGAAAAATAGGCCTTTGTTGGAAGTAATTAGTGAAAAGCTGAAATTTTATCAGATGTTTCAATAATATAAGAGGAGTATTTACAGAAAAGTCCCCGCCCCTCCCCCTCTTGCTTCCCCCCTACCCCCCTTAAAGTTCACTTTTGAAAGACTTTTAAATTTTTCAATATCTAAGAGATAAAAAGCGATATAGTCATTTTTATTTCGTTATTGTAATATTCTTATAATATTCTCTATCAGAAATGTGCCTTGCGTTTAAGCTATAAAACAATTATTTACCGTGTATTTTTAAATTTAATGTTAAAATTTTAACTTTTCTATTCCAATAATTACATGTTTAGCTATTTTTTATAAAAATTTTTAGGGAAAAATAAAATCTTTGTACATTTTACAAAAGTCATAAGAAGCTCAAACACAAGCGGCAGTGTTTTTACGTCAAGATGATTCCAAAGAAGAACTGAAAACAAACGAGGAAAATTTTATCTTAACAGAAAAGGCATAAGAACTTCAGTGAAACTCGTTACTTGCAAAAACATGCAAAAAAATCTAATCTATTGTCAAACTTCGACCTTGCAAAAAATCTCCCCCGCCCCCTCATCAGCATTTGTTCAGGGTTTATTTGCAAGTGCAGACATGGCTTGGTAACAGGTTGGATGCTACAGTTTGGAGTTGGAAGATGGAAAAGATGAAAGAAAAGGTTACAGGAAAGCTTTAACCAACACTAAGTTCTAAGGCTTTTGTGACTGATGACATTCTGCACCTCGTGTCTTGCAGCTGTATGTAAGACATCTTGTATTAATTATTGTGGGTGTAGGAAAGTAGAACTTAATTGTTCAGCCATGTGTGAGTACTGTAATAGGTGAGGCTTTCCTGTGATAACAGTCCTAATAATGTAGATGAAATAATTGATGATCAAGACGAAACTAGATTGGAATAAAACAGTAGCAAGAATGTTTCCACTGTCTTATATAAAACTGAAACACTCTACTTTTATGTGCCAGTATTGCATATATCCCAGAAAATTTTAAGACATTGTAAATAGTAATTTGAGTGATGGGTGAATGGTCCATGATGGTGTTTTGACAGTAAATAAAACATGTTCTGCTGCTTGACACCTGTCGGTGCCGGTTTTAGCCATTACGGGACACTGCGCGGCGGGTCCATAGGTGGTGGATAATGGCACGGCCTTAATAACTTAGGGTTATAAATAATCCCCCAAACCAAAACTGGCTCTCCTAATATAAAGAACATTAACAATTTTACTAAACAAATTTCAGCTTTTCACTAATTAATTATATCCAACAAAGGCCTATTTTTTTCCTTTATTGACTTGGCTAAATAAAATCATATTGTGCGTTTATCAGTCCAATAATAAATACCGGGAATAAATCAAAAGGAAAAAACATTCTATGTCAATTTTACCATTGTAATTACTATAATTAGACCAGGTATACAAATAAAAGTCGAAACAATAGGCCTTTGCTACAGATTGACCTCTGATATGCCAACGGGATGATCCGGCCCGCGAGGTCTCGTACGCCCCGCGCCGCGCCATCTCCCTTTGCCAGGCCGATTAAGTCAACTGTCTGCACTTAAAATTTATAAAACTTAAATCAATATAAAGATTGCAAAATACCCTAAAAGTTTTATTTGTGCAATTTTTTCATAACTTGTCTCATATTATTAATCAAAAATAGCTAAACACGTAATTATTGTAAAAGAAAAGTTAATATTTTAACATTAAATTTAAAAATACATGGTAAATTATTGTTTTAAAGCTTAAACGCAATGAGCATTTTTGATAGAGAATATTATAAGGATTGCAATAACGAAATAAAAATTACTCTATCGCTTTTTATCTCTTAGATAGTGACAAAATAAAAGAGTCTTTCAAAAGTGAACTTTAAGGGTCTTCTATACCTTGCGTAAAACAGCAAAAATATGCAATTCGTACTACCGTGTTTTGGACGCCGTTTTTCAACCTAAAAAGTTGTGAAACATCTTAAATTGTTTTTAAAGGCTTTGTGCTTTTGTCTTATATCTCATAATTGAAAGAAATCTCGGCAACTCCTTATAATCAACAGTTTAAATGAGTAAAAATCGATTATTTTTAACGCATTTTTTGGGAGTTTTAAGCAATAATTTCCATATTTTAAGTTAACACGTAAAAAATATAAAGCCTTTCTTATAACTTAAAGTAGTTTCAAAGATTATTAATTTATAAATAGAATCCGAAACACGGTATTACGAATGCATGTTTCAACAATTTTGCGGCTTGAGTCAGGCCTTTTGCATTAAAATCATACTGTACACTCGGGAGTTTTCTTCAAGGTAAAGAAGAGCCTTAAGGAGGGTAGAGTTGGAAGCAAGAGGGGGAAGGGTGGGGACTTTTCAGAAAATATTCCTTATATAATCAACTAACATCCATGAAAAAAATCAGCTTTTCACTAATTAGTTCCTACACAAAACTTTTATTGACTGGGCTATTAACGTTGTGGGTCTCGGGTGAGAACAAGTTTAGTGCTATAACTCTTCTCAGTGTACTTTAGAACCTGTACGTAGCCTACCGCAAGCAATTATTCTGTATAACTTAGATGAATATCAGAGAAATCGTTTTGGCTATCTGTTTTCTCCTTAAAAGCAGCGGTACTTTGATTATACATTATAAACTAGCTTTATGTTCCTTTATATCAAACATTTAACAACAATAAATTATTTAATTTCAGTTAAAGCTTTGCCAAGTCGTCAGAAACGTTATTACGTAAGATTCATTGTATACTAACAACAATTACGTAAATTAATTTTTTTCTAAAATGCTTTAACTAATTAGTTCGAGTTAATGTTTAAGATACCTTAGCCAACTAACAATAACATATAATAATAGTATGTTATTATTTAATTATGTTACCTATGATATTAACATATTTCAATAATAGAAAATTTCTTTTTAACTATTGTTGACTCTTTTCACCATAACACACGTAGAGGCATAATTAATTAGTATATAAAACTTGTACGACCCTTACGGACTTCGTGTCCCAGCCCCAGTGCTCGATACGCTCGCATAAACGAAATCATTTAACTATATTCTAGTTAGTATAAATAGAAATAATAAAATTTCACAGACAAAACCTCCA
>JAGFPH010004926.1:27147-49559 GCA_018207615.1 Philaenus spumarius | reverse complement strand
TAGTTAGTATAAATAGAAATAATAAAATTTCACAGACAAAACCTCCATCGCTTTTTCCTTCTGTTGCATTTAGTAACACAAATTTCCACATTACTACAAACAAGGCGTGCGTAAAACTGTTAGATCGTACTAAAAAAAAAACGAAAAAACAGATATGAAGCAGTCTAGCCTAATGTAGGAGTGTAAGTAAAAATGACTTAATATAATGGTACAGCTTACCGATGTCAGTAGAAAGTTGTCGAATTGTAATACGACTGCTGTTTCGACTATTCAGCCATTATCAAGTTATTGGAAAAAAATTTCCGTTCACTTAAGACACATTTAATGAAACCATGTCCAGTAACGCCACAGTCATTAATTACTACAAGTATGGCTACATATTACTACAAGCATGGTGTATTAATTTGTGATTGCAGTAAGTTGTTTTATTTTGATTACTAATCAAGAATGATTACATAATTGCTTGAAATAACTGTCTATACATTTTATATAAACAAATATCTCTATTATATTATTTAAACTTAGTTAACACATATTTTACTTTCTGACTATACTATAGTAAAGAGAAATTATAGTGATCGCAAAAAAAATCGATGTTGAGATTTTTGTGGAAATATCCGTTTTGGGACCCACTGAGTACAAAAAAGTGATTTTTACAAAATGTCTGTGTGTATGTATGTATGTCTGTAGGTATTCAAAGCTAGAGCGAAAACTATTCGATCGATTTCAAACAAATTTGCACCAGACATGTCCAGTTGGCCAGTATAGATGCACGAAAAACGGTTTCGAAATTTTTTTTAAAAACAACCCTCTTTTTGGCAAAAACCCCCAAAAAATTAGTTATTATTTTTTTATGAAAAAACAGCTCTAACGATTTTGATAAAATTTGGCTTATTTCTAGCATTTAATGTACCCTACCATATGCAAAAAACATCACCTTTCTAAAAATTCTAGTTTAGCTAACAATAACTGATTTTTTGGGGTTTTTGGCCATAAAGGGGATGGTTTCCCCAAAATTTTCAAAACCTTTTTTCGTGAATCTGTACAGGCCTAATTGACATGTTTGGTGCAAATTTGTTCGAAATCGATCGAATAGTTTTCTCTCTAGATAATAATATTTATTAGTTAATCTCCTAATAAATCACCTCTCCTACCCCCCCTAAAATTATGAAGTCACAGTGAATCTGTTTAATAATTTGAATATGTTTTTGGAAAAGTATGTGCCAGTTCCTGGTAATGTTTATTTATAATAAATTCAAATAGTTTAGGCACTTGGAAAATTGTATTTTTAACTCTAATTAATAATAAGTATTTGGATCCTGGAACAAAGTATTTTAGAATTTTTGGGGTAAATAATTGAACAAATTTTTTATATATTTTTATTGCAAGCTGTTAATAAGGTCGTGTTAAAATAACTTTTAACAGTATTTAATCTTTTATTGGCAAATACTAGTCATTTAATTTTGTATATAATTTCCCACTATTGTGTTTTGTGTTTGCAGTTCCACACAGTAGTAAAGCTGTGTTTTATGTCGTTTATTTCAATTCAGACTACTTTAATAAATTACATGTAATATAATGTTACAGCATACCGTCGCGTCGTCAGTAGTCACTTTCGTATTGTAAAACGATGGTCTCGCACTACAGTCGCGAGATGTCAGTTACTTAGAAAACATTAGTTGAAATATCAATACAAATTTGTAAATATTTATTTTTTTTAGCATATCTTGTTTTATATAGCTTATGCAAATGTTATCAAATCAAATTTTAGTCTCCCAACAATGACCCACAAAGTTATATTTAATGTTCATAGAAAGTAGTTTTACCGTTCATGTGGAGATAAAATAACAAAAATATATTAATGAAATGACAAATAGATTTTCAAAATTACCTGGAAATACAAAAGCACATAGTGTCGTATTTTATTTTAAAGAGTTATTATTGAGAAAATACCAATACACTAGTGTGAGTACACGAAGTGTGAAACATTTCAGACATATTGATGACTTAGTATTCACGCTGATTTAAAAAAAATAATAATAAACGCTTCTAATCTAACATATAAACTGTATACGTATACGAAATCAAATTAATTTTTGTTTAGTTTTTAAAAGTGACACAAGTTTAAACGTTTTACTATGTGAGTTGTAACTACTGCACAGTTATAAGAGTAATAATATATATTTAAGTTTTAATACGAGTAAAATATATAAGGTCTGGTTTTGATAATACGTTAAGAGTTCTAAATTTTAAAGTAATTTGCTTACACATTTATAAAATACAGTTTACTTGTTATTTAAAATTTTATTTTAAAAACCTGTATAGTTTAATTAAATAAGTTACTTTTTATGACCCGAAATTAAATGCCAAATATCTTAAACTGCAGCTATTTTTTAAGAACGGCAAATTTCGTGATTGCTTAGTATAGGTAATAAAAAGTAACAATGAATCTTTTAACTACGCAATAGATTTTCTGTCATCCTGATACCCTACATGTGTATTTCAACAAAAATAATAAAAATGTAATTATTTATTCTTTAGTAAATCGTTTAAGGGTAATTAAAAATCTTATTTTATAAAACATGTTTACATTTCGGCTTGACTTGTCTGAAATACAAGTTGATCCTGTACATATAGTTTGAATAGCTTTGCAAGAAGTAATTAAAGGGAATTTAATTGGCAACATGAAGTTTACCGGCAAGTTTGTAGAAGTGTGTTCACTAATTACTCTCAGCTACACTCTGTCACTCATTTGATATCAACCTACATACGAAGCTCTTCAGTGTTTCTTTAACTATAAAGATCAAAATTGCATCGAATTGTTAGGTCCAGATTTTATATACAAATCGAAACAAGTCTGCCGAAAACCTATTGCCATAATTATAATGTTCTTCTTTATGTAAGTTTATACAGCTTCTTTATGAAAACAATTTTTCCCAGAATGCAAATAGTTATTATTCAATAAAGGTTAAAACACAATTTTCCAAGTGCCTGCACGGTTTGTATTTACTATACAAATATGGGTTAACTAAATTTAAATAATATAATAAAGTAATTTCTTTATATAAAATGTACATATTATCCTTTGAAGGAATTATGGAATCATTCTTGTTTAGTAATCAAAATAAAAAAACTACTGCAATCACAGACTGACACACAATGCTTGTATTATATGTAGTTATGCTTGTAGTAATGAGAATGGACCCACCGGTTATAGTTTTATTAAATTAGTTTCAATGTAATAATTTATTAAAATTTTTGTGAACATTGTAATATATTTGCTACCAAGGGAAGGTGAACAAATAAATAATTAATTAATGCACGCATTTATAGATAACAAAACTATCGGTCACAAATCGTCGTTGCGGTTTTTAAGTAGAGAAGAAAGCTTGACTAACGCCATTACTAGCTTGGCTTGCACATTCCTGTTGAACACTGGGTATTCCACTACGGAATGCTGGGATCGATCTGTGACCAATAGCAAGGCTTTATTCACATCATAGCCGTATCAGTTACATAGATGGGTAGATGGTTTCAAACATGTGTGTTGGTCATTACATACATTTTTACAACATATACCACATTTCCTCCTTCCTAATTTACAACAATTTACTTAAATCAAAACATACTTCATTATATTAAAAAAAAAGAAAACAATATAATGAATATATTATGAACAATATTATTTGACAATACATTTAAAAGAGTAAACATAACAAATAATTACTTAATGACAAATGAATATAATTTATTTAAATTTTTTAAACAAAGTTAACCTCAACATCTACAACAATTATTCAATCACATTACAAATCTAATCTATTTACAGGTTTCCTAATACGCTGTGGATAACGACGTATTGCCGTAGTTACATCAACTGCAACTGGTCTATTTGCCAAAGGAGATGCGCGGGGTGAATTACTATTACTAAGTTCCGGCCTAATGGAAGGACGGATTCGGATTAGGATTCTCTATCTCCAATTCGGTATCAAGCTTATCTCTTTGCGGATGAAAATCTGATATTTCTCTCTCAACGTTATTTTGAAAAGAATCTATCGCTATTATTTGGTCAATATGACGTTTCCACAACATACCAGAATGTATTTTTATTAAATACGTTACAGGACCCAACTGTTTAACAACCGAACCTTCAATCCATTTACTAGTGTGAGACCTGTAGTCTCTTACCAAAATAGGCTGATTGATATACAATTGGCGAATTTTACTACCTTTAGCACATACAACTTGTTTGTTTTGGTTCTTAATAACAATTTCATCAAGTTTAGGTTGAATTAGGTCTAATCTAGTTTTTAAATTTCTATTAAACATAAGTTGAGCCGGAGTCTGATTTGTAGTTGAATGAACTGAATTGAGATAATCAAATAAGAATCTAGTTAATGCTAATTCTAAGTCTACAGCATCATGTATTGCACATTTTAACTTATTTTTTACTATTTTAACAGCATATTCGGCCAGACCGTTAGTAGCTGGATGATAAGGTGGACTAAACATATGTCCTTAACTTATTAAAACCATATTTGAATTAAAAGGTCCAAGAAAATCAATGTGTAATCTTGACCAAGGTTTATCTGGGAAATTCCAAACATGTAAGACACTTTTGTTTGGATTGTCTCTTTCTTTAAGACAAGATGGACAACTGTTCGCCATCCGCTCTATATCAGCATCAATGGAAGGCCACCAGATATATGATCTGGCAAGCGCTTTGATTTTAACGATACCTAAATGACTGGAATGTAATTCCTTTAACAATTTATCCCTCAACCCTTCTGGTATCACCACTCTATAGCCCCACATGAGAATACCTTGTTCTATAGTCAATTCAGACTTTCTTATAAATAAGGATTAATTGACATATCATTGTTATACGGCCACCCGTGCATAACATAACCTATAATTTTATTTAACATAACATCCTTTTTAATTTGTGTTTTTAAACTATCTGAATCAAGTGGTATTTCATTATCCAATATAAACTGTAAATATGTACCTTGCATTGTATTATTTTCAATTGTTTCAAACTTATTAACTTCTTCCACATTAGGAAGTGGTAGACGTGACAGTCCATCAGCATTACCATGATTGTGAGATTTAATATAACATATATCGAAATTATACCCAGATAATAACAATGCGTATCATTTCCCAGATACATTTCTAGGTACAGGAGCCTAAATAATTGCTTTATTTTTTTTTTTCTCAGATGGTTTAACCCTTGCTTATCAATAATGAACCCCAGATATTCTAAACTGTCGCAAAATAAACTACATTGACTCTTACTTGCAATTAACCCTTTATTCCTAAGACGTAAACAAACTTCCCGCAGTCTTTCTAAATGTACTTCTTCATTCCCACTTATAATGATATCATCAAAGAATACACCAACACCTGGAATACCATGTAATGTTTGCTCCATTATCCGTTGGAAAATTCCTGGGGCTGAAGCTTTGCCATACGGAATTCGGTTGTATACAAATAACCCCTTGTGCGTACTAATGGTACAATACGTTGTTGATTCAACATCTAGTGTACATTGTTGATAAGCATTACTTAAGTCTAATTTGCTAAATTTATCCCCTTTTTCTAAAGTTGCAAAAATATCTTCTATTTTCGTTAAAGGATATCTATCAATTTGTAGGTTAGGATTTACCGTTACTTTGAAGTCTCCACAGATTCTTATACTGCCATTCTTTTTAAGGACTGGAACTATCGGTGTTCCCCATTCACTAGCTTTAATTGGTGACAAAATATTCTCAGCCACTAGTCTATCCAATTCAGCCTCAACTTTACCTTTTAGGGCGAAATTAATTGATCTAGGTTTAAAATATTTTGGTTGCACATTATCTTTCATAATCAATTTTGCCGGCTCACCTTTATACTGGCCTAACTTTTCATAAATACTTCAGGAAATTCTTTAAATATCTGTGAAGTTATTTTATCTTAATTACTACTTTCCGGTAGCATTTCCGAATTATTAATATTACAATAAGGAATGGCAATTAGAATCTGCAAAGCTTTCATCCAATCCCTTCCTAATAAAGGATTAGCACCCTGTTTAATCACAAACAGATCTAATTTCCTACAAATTCCATGGTAATCAACCTTCACATTTATCCTACCCATAGTCACTATTTTTTTATTTGTAAATCGGTTGTATGTAATTTAACATCCTTAAATAAACTAAAATAACATTTGTCTGATATAACAGAAACACCAGCACCAGAGTCAGCTTCAAATTCTAAATTCTGATTATTAACTTTGACATTTACATTAATTGGATCCACACGGTCCCTATTCTCATTCATAGAAAATAAATTAGTTAAGTCATCAGTACTGCCTAACCCATTATTATGATTATCAACAAAATGTTGCTTACTTACATTACCAAAGCCATTCTTTCTTTTCGAAATGTTACTGTTTCCTTTACTATCAGAATAATTAGTTTTATTATTATGCTTAGGTCTACTAACAATAGTTAAATTCTTTTGCTTACTTGTTATTTGAGAACGACATACCCTTTTTTACTAAATGACCTTTTTTTGCACAAATATTACAAATATAATTTCTAAAATAACACATATTAGTAGAATGATTATTTTTAACACAACACCAACACTGCACTTTATTCTCTCTTGACACTTCACTTCCCATGTGCTGAGGTCGGGAACGTTGACTGGTTCCTATGCGTTGAATTCTGGGCTGTGCCGCCATACTGGAATTGGTGAGGGTCGCTGCATCCTTTTCCGGTGCTTCCAAAGATGTAGCTAGCTTCACCGCCTTGTCGAAAGTTAAGGTTGGTTCAGCCAATAACCTTTGTTTGGTAGAATCGCTCTGCAAACCGCTCACTAATCTGTCGCGTAAATAGTCTGGTAAAGAATCCTTGAAATCACAATGTGTTGATAGCATTTTTAAATTAGCTACGTACTCACAAACCGACTCATGTTGTAACTGATTCCGTTTGCCAAATCTATAACGAGCCGCTATAAAAGAAGGTTTTGGGTAAAGATGTTCTTCCACAATTTTAACTAGTTCATCATATGTTTTTTCAGCAGGCCTATTAGGTGTACATAAGTCTCTTAGTAAATTAAACGTTTTCACGCCGATTACCGTTAGAACGTACTAACCTTTTTCTCAGCTTTTATATCATTACATTCAATGAAAAGTTCGAATCGTTCAATGTACGAACTCCACGTTTCTTCACTACTGTCAAAAATAGACATAGACCCTATAAACGCCATTTTTGTTACACTCTCGTTTGAACTTTCCTCAAACAATAACGACAACATACAAGATACAGCACGTTGTTAACACTTTAAAAAAAAATGTATCACTGTTTTTGCAATTGAACGACGACGCACAAATTACAATGATCAAAGATCATGATTCGTTTATCTTAGTATCTTGAAAATACCAAACAAGTTCATTTATATTGCACGACGACGCACAATCCACAACCATGTGACTCGAAGTCTCGTTTACTGTATTTCGTAATACAGCATCGACATTTAAGTTGCACATTTAAACACGAGTTTCCTCGTCGCCACTTGTAATATATTTGCTACCAAGGGAAGGTGAACAAATAAATAATTAATTAATGCACGCATTTATAGATAACAAAACTATCGGTCACAAATCGTCGTTGCGGTTTTTAAGTAGAGAAGAAAGCTTGACTAACGCCATTACTAGCTTGGCTTAAACATTCCTGTTGAACACTGGGTATTCCACTACGGAATGCTGGGATTGATCTGTGACCAATAGCAAGGCTTTATTCACATCATAGCCGTATCAGTTACATAGATGGATAGATGGTTTCAAACATGTGTGTTGGTCATTACAAACATTTTTACAACATATACCACAAACATGTTTTTTTTAAGTGTTCCACGACAACGGAAAATGTTCTCCAATAACGTGATGATGGCTGAATAGTAGAAAAAGCCTTCGTATTACTATACGACAACTGGCTACTGGCTATGGTAAGTTGTAACATTACAAGTTGTAACATTAAAAGTTATTTTTGCTAACACTCGTTCATTAGCCTAGATGTTTTCACTTCATATCTGTTTTTTTCGTTTTTCTTCACTAATATCTAGCAGTTGTTTTAATCCTGTAAGTCCTTTATTATGTAGGAAAGTTTCACACTGTCGAAGTCGCCCAGTAATTCTACATACTTAGTTAACAAATAAAAAAATAAAAAATTGTTAACCCATACAATTAATAACATAAATATTTTCTTATCACATTGGTAACTGTGACTAACTAATTGTGCATACAGGAAAAACGTTCTGCTTTCCACCACCACAGTCAGATCAAGTCTTACATAAAACATCACACTAATACTCATTACAATAAATAGATATTCATAATACACTAAAATGAAAATGATAAAAATAAGCATATTTCAAACTAATACAGCCTAAATAACAATTTATAATATGCTTGTACAATATTCACTCTATTGTGATGAAATAGGTGCTACAATTATTACACTACACAATTTTACAATTATAATACAGGTATTATAATACTAGGCATTGAATATTTGGAATTAATTCTGACTAATGAACAACTTAAATTTCATAAACTTACTCAAAATTCAAACGAATATTTCATACATTTTAAAGAATTTAAAGACTGACTGCTTTAGTATAAATACATTTGGTTAATACTACTTATTTACTCATATCTATAGTTAATTACGCTTTTTTTATCCTTGTTCATACAATCATCACTCGTTTATATTGTAAGACATACCGCATATACAATCATAAGCAACTACAAAATAAATTAACACTCAACTAAAAGTTTTGTCTATATTAGGTTACTTTTACTAAATAATATTCCTTGGTTGCACTTTTTAATTAAAGTGTTTTTTAATATTTATTAGTTTCAACAAATTTGTTATTAGTATTAACTGCTAATCAAAAATAGTTGTAACTTGAAGAATTACAAAACATAACTCATATTTTGTATTGACATATTAGTTATTTATCAAATATAATGAGTTTACTTCCATGGATAGACTGTATATTGAAAATATGAGCACTTTATCAAAGAACACAGTTTTATAATATCCTTCATGGTAGCACTCTAATAAAATGCTTTTAAGATTTCAGATGACCCGAGTTACATTCAAAGTTTTAAATATTCATTAAGATATTGATTTTGTCCTCAATATGAAAATTTCCCTTTAGCTTGCTTGAACTTTAAACAGTATAATTAACTTAGAAAAAGTTCAGAATCTCCTTAAACGAAGACTGATCTCAAATAAGAGTGGGTCTCTGAAGGTAATTAAAGGATCGTCTTAAAACTCTAGATTTTTAATTTCTCATGATTAAATCTCGTAAACATTTAATTAATTTAAAGTAGAACGTGTGAAATTTACTCGTATTGAAATCTCGATAAGTAAGTAATAGTTTTCTTAAATGTAACATAGTAGTTTTATTACTACTCTGAATTAATTGTTTTATTAATTGTTATTTTCTATGATATAACAAATGTATATACGGAATGTCTCTTGAAATGAAATTGTGTAGTTTTCCCTACAAAACTTTTAATAGTAATATATTGTAGGCACTATTGCAGTTTCCACGTGTATCAAATATACAGCCACTGATTTTATTGGCGAATAATGCATTAGCTGTTTAGACCATGACCAAATTCTTTTTGAGAATTAATATGATTTCTATATTTGGTATTTAGTACCTATGTGAATGTGCGAAAACGCCTTTATGTCTGGTAGTTCACCTAAATTGATCCAATTACTAACTTTTTAACTAAATTATCCGACAAATTACTTCTAATTTTGTTTAAATTTACAAAACTGTTGGCCATTTACAAAAATTGCTTATATTATATGAATATTTCTGATGGAAATTGATCACATTATACAATTTAAAACAATATTTTTTTAGTTTTTTTAGTTAAAAATTTTACCGTTTAGTCTTATAAATACTAACCGTTTAGCCACTAGAGTTATTTCGACTTTTGTGGTCACCATAACATACCTTACTCAATAGGCCAACTGCAAATATTTTCAATATTAAAATACAAAATTTAAATTCCTTTTTTAGACACATTCAACGAAATAACACATTCTAGCAAAACAATGTCTGAACTATTAAATTAAAAGGGACAACCACCCGGACTATTTTTTAAATTATAGTAAATAGATTACTATTACAGCAAACATTTTAAAATTCTATTGTTTTTTTTTTTTTTTTTTTTTTACTTGCCAATTTTACTAAACTTACATTTAAAACCAAATCTTCAGTTCATTTTTATTAATAACTAATAAAACATTGTGGAAAAATATAAGAAATTATATATTTTGTGTTAACAGGTGACTTATATTGGTCAATGAAAAAATAAAATAAACACACAATTGGTTGTTTTGGTACCTTGACGTAAGAAAATTACCTAGGTAGGTCCTGAACATAATAATACCAAATTTCATCAGTCTCAAGATTTTTCATTACAAAATAAATCAAAAATGGTTGTTCTCCCGAATCCATTTTTATCTCGTCCTGGACATTCGTTCTCGGTGCTTTCGAGAATTGGATTTCATTAAGAATGATAATAGGGCTTTTAATAATTTAAAAGATTTAAAGAAGTTTTGTTCAAATATCTTAGATTTCTTTTCAAATTCCCAACTCTTAGGCTATTTTTGAGAGAATTTTTTGTAAATATTTCATAAAAGGTTCATAATTTCAATTATGAACATACAATACTCTGTTACGAAATATAGTTATTTAAATTTATTTTAAGTCTAAATTGCATAAACTTTTTTATCTTTATTTAATTTTACAATATACTGCTGGAAAATAAAAATCAACTGACAGACAGCATATTAAATGGATCTATTCCCTCAGTTTGTATTATTATTCTGCAGCATTTTATAGCATATTATAGCTAAATGTTATATTTGTAATATTTACTAAAAACCCAAATAAAATTGCGCCATTAAGTTACTGTAAACAACAGTCGTTGAAGCTATAAAATGGTTTTAATCTTAAATCTCCACAACATTATGTTCGAAGTTTTATCTCAATCCTAACAGATTTAAATAAATCACGAGTAATTTAAGTTGTTAATATATTTTCTAATTTTATAAAACATTCATATTTTAAATGACAATGTTTTATTTTTCTCCCAAATAAGAACAAAGTGTAGGAAAATTCATCGTCTTCTTGACTAAAATTCTTTCTTGAGTTATTGGAAAGAATTAAAAAAACAAAATAAAACATACAACATATTATGACGCAATCATCCTCATTGACTGACTTAATATTTTTACTATATTGTAATTTTAGATTTATACAGGGACACGGGATTCTAAATTATCCTTACGCTCTTAGAATATCTTAAATTTATTTAAATGTATTCCTCTTTTGTCGGTAACCTTGTTATCTTACAGGATCTTGTTGTTTTCTCTTCGACAAAATAAGGACCACTCTTCTCTCCCCTTTCATAAATAAATCTACGAAAATGCTGATCGCGTAACGCAAGTAAAGCGACCCTTGCTGAAAGTGCTCAGAGATTCCTTCCCACGATAGGACGTTATTTGTATTTAATTTTATATTAAACAACCAATATATTATCTGAATATTTTTTAAATGCTTTATTTTCCACTGTGAGTATCAAAGAATGTGGTAATATATTGGCAAACATGTATGAATAAAGACCTCATACTTTCGCAACGAGATGCTTGAAATTTATTAATTGTTGTTATTTTAGTATAATAAACTATTATTTGATGCAAATAAAACTACACAATATACAAAGTCAACTTTTTGATAGTATATAAATTAAACATTTTGGTAACAATCGACTGCACATAAAGAATCGATAATCCTCCGTTTCGTTAGAAAACAGCAATAAGTTCCTAGTTGGCTAATTAATTACTTGCCTAATTTAATACTTGCGGGATTGTATTTCAGTCATAATTAATTAGTTTCGAACATTTTGCTTTATGTGTATAAGTTAGTTTTTTCTCAATTTATGATTTTGTTTACATATTTTGTAAAGAATAGTTACAAGTTTTAGAAAACAATAATTAATTTCAAAACATTAAATAATAGAATAATTATTAAAAGTTAATTAAATTATAATAATGGCCTTAACAATAACAGCTACTATAGATGATTAAAAGGTCTTAGGTCATAACAGAACTAGTCGCTCTAAAAACTATTGCTTGTTTTAGCTGATAGAAAAAACAAGAAATACGAACAGTTTTAAGAGGATATACACAGTTGAATCAATGAACATTTAAGTATTCATTGATTCGGTTGAATCCTCGAGATTCAATGTATAACTTAGATCTAAACGGCTTACTAAATCATAAAAATGTTTTTGTTATAACCTTGTATAAACCACAGTTACATGCTGTATATAAAATTCAATATTATAAAAGTCCATCATGGAAAAAATCTTGTATATAACGTAATCGGATACTAATGAGATTTACTTCTCGATTTTTGATTGTTACAAGTTTAATATTGCTGTACAATTTGAGATTATGCGTTTTCCAGGATTTTAGTGAATAGTGTGATATTCCTATTAGGTTTAGAACCTAACCCTTTATCAAATTGATGTTAATTTACCTTCTGAGTAGTGTGTAAGCCTCCCCCACTGGGTAATAATGTCAGGATAGTCCTGCCTTATTGCTAGCACTATTGTAGTAGAATTCACCTTGTTTAGCGAATAATATAAACTAAAATATCCTACTGTAAAGCTTACCTATGGTAGTATGAATTAACAGAGGCATGAGCATAGAGTTGTCAATCAGGTAATATATAACAATTCAATAAATATTTCCGTAACCCAGTTACCTATTCCATAAATCGACAAAGGAGAACATTTTATAAGATACGATCAAGAATGCAAAGTATATAATATAAAGAACATATTAACGATATTTGGGAGTATTAAAAATGTTGAGTTACAGCCATTTTAATTTTTTCAAAATTAGTTTCGAGTGGTTCAACCAAATACAGTTGTGTGGCATATCGTTGAAAGCTTATTTAATTCTGAATCCAAAAAGAATAATAATTAGTATTTTTTTAAAAATAGTACAGCAAAATGGAGCAAAATCGGAAAACACGATTTTGTAGTTTTTTCCTCCATTTTTAATCTGTTAAAGATATGGATGTGCAAATTTCACTGTTGTTTTTCTCTTGAAATTCTACATCGAAATGATGTATCATATGATTAAATTCCCATTTAAAGAAATAAAAGTTACATTCCAAATGGCGCATCCAAGATAGCTGATAATTTTTTTAATCACGCTAAAATGTAGAATCTTATCATCTTTGTCCATGATTAGAATTAAAATGTGTAACTTTTTTCGTTTTAGAATTATTTAGGGGGTCCGGGACTTTTTCAACACTATGTATATGCCTAACCGTGTGCATAAAAGTTATTACATCAACCTGAAGATGGTTCCAAAACGTGTGGTAACTAAAAACAAAAATTAAGTTACATGACAGACAAAAACACGTAAAAAATATAAAATGATTTTTTTTTTTTTGTAACATACGTTTAAATTATATAATTAGTGTAGTTTTGCTATAAGTTGTAAAAAGTAAAAACAATATGCTTGATCCAAGAAACAGTGAATGTCTAAGTTTTACGTTTGTGCTCTTGTCTAATTCATTTGTAGAGTTCTACAAATCCCTGCTCTTCCGCCAATGCTCCGTTAAGTTTCCCTTTAGAAAATGTTATCTGCAAGGGCAACCTCAATCAAAAATCAAAGAAATAAAGATGAGGGTTGTTAAAAGAACTGAAATTCTTTTCAGAGCTTAGATAAATTAAACTGAAAATCTAAAATATATTTCCGAGTTATAAAAAAAAAATTCAAGAAGTACATAGTCAATCGACATTGTGTACATGTAACTTATGCAGAGTCTTGTGAATTAACTGCCATGTACTTTTAGCGTTACATTAGTGTCAACTGAATATGTTCGATGTATTTGTTAAGCATAGAATAATTATTTTACATTTATGTATTTTTACTTCTGATGGACACCCTCTTTAAAAAAAATGTTGTATAGCTTACAACAATGAATTGGTCAGATTCGTAAACGTGTTTAGTTTTTGTATGAATGACCGCCCTGTCGATCTGTCTCAAATCACCGTCAGCCAGTCTTTCATCTGTATGTCTGTCTAGTTATAAAGTATGACAACCTGCATATATTCTAATAACCAATACTCAAAAATATTTTACTCTGATATTTAGGGATTGATGTTTGGTATCAATAAATCATAATTTGTGTAGGCTACAAAGTAAGATATCGTTCGAAAATGCTTTACATAATACAATAACACAACTTCGTTTGATAGAATATGCTTGGTTTTAATTTTCAAGATCTTCACTAAAATGTAGCTAAGAACCCATCCATCCTTGCCTCGTGTAGCGTCAGAGGTACTCATATACCTTACAGAAAAACTATAACAGATGAAACATTTCGTAAAAATATGTTGAATGGTAATAATGTGTTTGGAAGCAATCGTACCATTTAATTTGTCTCCACTGGTAATGTATAACTATTTCCACGATGGCTATTTATATGCAATGTTAAAAATAAATCTATAATCAATGAAAGATTTTATTTAAACTGTTGCCATTCAAAATTACTAAGTTAAATTTGTTGTCGCTGTTCTTAGACAATAAATATCATACTGCAGCTTTATTGTTTAAATAATAAACTACAATCCACAACCAATTATTGTAGTCAGTAACTGGAGGGTATGCTTAAGTACTAGAAGAGGGAATTACCAAATATAAGATCAAACAAAATTCCCCTCGAGTAAGTCTAAATTAATACTTTTCAGAATTAAAACCATAGAACACGCTTTTACTGCAATTAATTTACTTGTTGCTATAGCTACTATTTAGCAGATTGTAATTGAAGTTTATTGTATTTTTACTCACTCTTTTAAAATGGAATTACATTCCTGTGATTTCAATGGCGTCGCTAAATACGAGCGAAAAAGTTCAGGCGTGAAACAAAATTACCTTTTCATCTAAATTAGATTTTCACATTTCATCGGACGCAAAAGACTAAAGGTGTTGTAAAAAATTGGGTGACATACGCTTTAAAATGAAGCATGAATAATTAATTTCATGAAGAATTAAGGGAGAAATAGCTTAAAAAAAGAAGAAGAAACACATTTGAGAAATAATATGAGTGGATGGCTTGACTAATTGAAACTTTTGTAAAAATTAAAGATAAAATAAATTAAACGTATGACAAATATGTGTCCTATATTTTGTGTACAATGCTGCATATTCTCTATTCCGTATTGCCCTTGATTTTTCTTTCTGTTGCACTTCCTCAGTGTGGAGGAAAATAAATATAAATTGTGGCTATGTGTCAAGAATGGAGTATTTCATTTTAAGAAGGATCGCTATATGACCTACGAGAAGTAACTTTATTTGGCCGCTTCCTCTGAACCTGTAGCTAAAATTATTATGATACCTGTGTTTTTAAGTTATGATATTAAATAGTTAGATACAAGGATTTTATCTACATTATAACCCATTCCAAAACATAGAATTGGAATATTCAACTAATTTTTTTTCTGTGAAATTTTCTAAGCTAAGGCAACACTTTATTCGAAACATTATATTAAAATCAACTAATTTTTCTTGTTTATTTGAGACGTCTGGGTTGAAACGTTATAGAATATGATCTAAAGTAAAGTATTTTTCTCTCAAAATTACATAAGTATTATATTTAATTTCAAAATAGTATGGATTAAAGTAAATTTAAATCACGATAGTTGTAAATCAAATTTTAAAACAAAATATTTTGTTATAATTCAGTAAAGTATATACATTTAATTTCTTTCATCCCATATCTACTATTAGGTTACCAAGTAAGTTGGCGTATTGTAGGAGAACATCAAGTGTTTAAGGCATAAAGGCAACGGTAGAAAAAAAAAACTAGATTTAATATTAAAAGCAATACATTATGAAAATATCTCCACCTACCCACACATAATAATTTGAACTACCATTTAAAATTATTTTTTTAAACTGTTTTCTTACTGTCTGTATTATACATATTAATCTAAACCGTTTAATCTGAGACATACCGAAAATATTTAACAAAATTTGATAAAATAAAGTTAGTTCAGTAAAACATTTTAAAATTGTATTGGTCCATTTTAAATGCATCCTTCATCTGATTGAACACGTGAAGTGTTGGGACAATAACAAGTTTCTTATAGACTATTTTCTAAATAACATTTCCGTTATCCTCTGATGTCATACTTTTAAGTAATTTATATTACTCATTTTTTGATAAAGATTATGTTTAAGAGTAATAAGTTACTAACTTTACATTTCGTTATAACTTCTGATAAAACATACACTTTGATAAATTGATTTGGATATTTAATATTATTTACATTTTTATAATTGGAGTTACAATTAACCCAACATTATTACTTAAAATAAACAAGGCAATTTGAATGACAAGGTAGGGCAGCAATATGTGAATTTCAAACCTAATAACTTTTCAGTTCTCTTATTTAACCTATCACTTTTCACTACAACTTTTGCAATATAATTGTTCAGGTAACATGCATGTGGTTAACTGTTTGCAGGTTATTACGATACAAGGAAATTGATTTCAGGTTATAATTGTACTTCAAACTTTTAATTGGCCCAGCGATATTACGAAACGAGACGGTGCAGGTTTATTTCCAGTTTAAAAGTACTTCTCGTGGGTAAAAACTTCACTAAATGGAATCTGTTTATCCTGGTGGAATGAATTGGTTAAACATAACCAATTTTATTGTTGTATACTATACATAAAAAAAACATATTTTACATATTATTCTTATAAAATCCCTTAGATCTTGCAAATTATATTAACGATGTATTAAATATTTAGATTTTGCATTATTTTATACAAAATAAAAGGTCAGTATTATGGTTTTATACTTGTATAGTTTTTTAAATTACAATAGAATTTACAAAGTTCTTCAGGTATAGCTCCATAACCCAGACAACTAATATGTACCTTCCAAATTGTGATCTGGAAATGTCAGTGTAATAAAAATCTAAGAAAAAACTTGGAATTGGTGATTCCTTTTCAAGGCCCACGGTAGTTATTTAAAAAAAAATACAAAATTGATATTTCGGAAATGTACTATTCAAGTTAGAATAATCATTACCAGGATTTGCTTAAGTTATTAAAAGTTTAGTCAATTAAAATATTATTTCTCTATAGGCGTGCATTGCAAGAGAGGGCTCTACTGTAAAATCAGATAAATTAATTTTTGTGTAAGAATTCCAGAAGTAAACTGAAAGTGGGCGTGCAAATAAATTGTTGAACCCTCAACAAATACGCAATCAGTTTACACTAATGTAACCCTACAAGTTCGTGGCAGTTAGTTTACAAGACTTAGTACATAAAATCGATTGAATTTGAACGCTCTTGAATCTTATATTACATATTACCCTGAATGATAAGTAGATTATTTACACCAAGTTAATCCGTAGGTAAACTAAATATGACTTAAAAGAGTTGCTTTATCAAAATTGGTTAAGTGCATCTCTCTTTTACACAATTTAGACTCTATTTACGCCTGTCATAAATAAATCCTGTAATGTCTGACAATTAGTACGAATTTTGAAAAAATTAAATGTCCAAATATATGTAATCTAGATTTATTTGCCTTGCTTTGTAACAGACAATTTGTTGGTAGTCTACATTTTTCGTAACTAAAAAGTGAAAGTGGATATATGTTAATAACTAGTACATTATTAATAACAATAACTTTCATTGTATTCACAGTTGACAACTGGAAGGACGTACCTTATAGGAATGAAACTCATGAATAAGTGCAGGTTTACTCAGGAAATTTTATAAGACGATTGTAAAAGTGTAAAACATCCTCTGAAACAGTTGGCTTTAGGTTTTTCGCCAGACTAGAACTAGACGCCTTAAAAATTGGTAAGGCGTTCATGCTGGAAAATATAAATAATATACTTGCCCTGGAAATTAACCAAAAATAAACTAAAATAAGAACTTTAAGAATATTTTGAAAAGTCGTTCAGTCCATCTTATGAAAAAGGACGCATGATAAATAATGCTATACAAGAGTGGTTCCGCGAATTTGAAATCAAGAATTATTTTATTTCAAGGAATTAACTAAACTAGTGGAGTGTAAACGTCATTAAAAAGTAACTTCTTTTATAGAGGACATCTCTCATAATAATAAGTATCATTATTTATCCGTTTTTATCAGTGTAAATAAAAGAATAGAATGAATATAGCATAGTTTTTTCGAAAAGAGTATTGTTTTAATGCCATGAGGCGAGGATAACTTTTTTTACGTATGCCAAGACATAGGAATGTCATATTCTAGAGATCGTTTTCTCTACTAAGCTTTAGAAATCTTTACACGAAAACATTACATCATACATTTTCTTACTAAATGCATCAATGCATTGAGGTTTTGATCTTGTGGTTAAGTAGTATGAGGCATCTGGGAGGTTTTCGGGGTTGTCATTGGTAAATAGGAGTGAGAATTAATAGTTTTAGGGGTTTATTTTCACTATGTTTCTTACTATCTTGATTGTTAAACATCAGGTTATGTTCTAATGTTTTTTTTTTTTAATATTATTATTAATTTAGTTTTTCTATTTTCAGTTTATTGTCGACTAAATGTTTGATGATAACTTCGCCTCTAAGAATTGCAGTATGAAATTTAATAATAGAGGTTGTTGATACACTTTGAGTTATAATCTGACAGTTGTAGCCCATATATCACTGACGATGACGACTTTGTCGTTTTAACGCGTTTTATAATTAAACATATATGAGTGAGAATAGTGTTATTTTTATTATTTTAATATAATGATAATTAATTATTTAATAATAGTAACAGTAAGACTCATTCTCACAAATATAATTAAGATAGTATTGAACGAAAGTGTGAGAATTAGGTTCACTGTTGCTATTCCTAAATAATAAATGAAGTGATTTCTTTATATACCATACTTTATGTGTCTAGAAACAAATGGGTTGTTATTCGTTTGTTATAAACTAGATTATAAGGATTCTCTTTAAACGCAAAATTCTATGTGCTGAAATGATTTTAATTACTGATGAATTTAAAACTAGAGTTTTCCTAATATTTTAATATGTGTTAATTAATTAAAATAGTATTTAAATTTAAATATTTAGTATTTAAATTTAGTATTTAAATTTTGAATAATTTAGCATATAAATCGAAAACATTTAATCTTAAGTCTACTTTTATGTTATACAATTATATTTGCTTGGAGATAAGGAAGAGAAGTATGACCAAAACGCTTTAAATAAGTGAAAGACAGAATAATAGCCTGAGAACAAAATTATATTGTTTACCCAACAAATTTACTAATTTTATAATATTTAGTCTGGCAATAAATCCAAAATTTGGCGTTATAACTTACACTATAGAATAGTTGAGGCAACATGCATGCAGTTAGCTATTGACAGGTTATTTCAGTCCAAAGTGTATTGTAAAGTGTAAACTGATTTCAAACTCTTAATTGGACTAGCGACATTATGTAACGATACGACGCAGGAATGTTTCGAGTTTATATTGCTGAAAACACTTTACGTTTAACCGACATATCAGGACCAGAATTCTCAGAAGTAAAACTTTACTAAATGGAATGAGTTTAGGTCTGGTAAAATATATTTCAAATGTAAATAACTGTTTTGTTTTAACAATTACTTGTTATGGGTTGTCAGTTCTTATGATTCGTCTTGTTCTGAACGACATTAAATAAAATGAAAATTTATTTGAGCCTCCTTATACATAATTTAAATAGTAAAACATTAAAAACCTTAAATGATATCCCTAATAATAAATAAATAACTATTTACAGTACAAAGTATACTACATATAAAATATAAATTCATAACATCATAAACAGAAAATAGGAAAGGGTCATTTCATACCGAGGTAAAAATCTGTTTCGGATGAAAAAATTTTACACAAATAAACAGCTTGATGGAAGAGAAAAAACAACGAGATCGGCAAGTTCAACTGTACATTTACACTCACAAAATATATTTAGAAAACTTAGGTTTTACTTTTTACTTAGATTGACAACAATAGTAACACAATAATAAATATTAAATCACAAAAAAATATATATATATTAATTTGTTAGGTTCTGTCAGACAATGCTTGTTTTTCGTCATTTCTTACATGACGGCCATTTCGACTATACACATGCAGTCACTTTCAAATGTATGTCGCGTTTCTCACTTTGGGAACATTGTTAATATTAAATCATACTTCACATAAACATATATACCAGGCGTCTTAAAAGACCCACTCCCCTTTAACTTTTGTGTTTGTTAAAACAAACAAATATCCTTTGGGGAACGATACTAACTTAGCCCAAAGTATCTTTTGAAACAATTTGAAATTTTGAGTGTCCCCTAAAAATGTCCCCTTATTTTTTACAAAATTTACTAAGATGCAGGAGTTGACTTAAAATTTACGAAATCGATTTGGAAGCAATATTTTATGTCAAGCACTTTAAAATAAACATTTTTTTCTTTTGAAATTTTTCTAAAAACTCTTCCTTTTCGAGATATTAGCAACTTTATGTCGATTTATTTCAACACGTTTAGGGCTGCCATTTGTTTTGGGTTTACCGATTTTGATTTTCTTTTTGTCATTTTCTTAGTCTTTAATATACCTTTAAAATGAGGTATCACATGACCATACTTCCCACTTAAAAATTTTGAGTTGCCCCCAAAATCCCTCATTTTTAGGGGACACTAAAAATTTCCGATTGCTTCAAAAGATACTTTGGGCTATGTTAGTATCTTTACCCAAAGGATATTTGTTTGTTTTTAACACACACAAAAGTTAAGGGGGGGGGGGGGCTTTTCAGACACCTGATATACACAAAATACACTAAAATGTACATCGACACGTATAAAGTTAAAAGTGTAAATCAACAGTTTATCTCAAAACAGCAAATCTCAAATCCAATCTCACACACTGTTTGATATAATACAGCAATTAAAAGGCAATACATTTGATACCAAGTAGTATATGACCGACCACTAGCACTTATCCAGTTACGGCCACCTAAATCAATAACTTCTAATAGTACGAGTTTAATCTCAACACTTGCCGTTGATCCACAAACCGTTGACGTCACCTTTTAACGTTATACGTGTCAATGTGCATTTTAGTGTATTTTGTGTTTACATATTTGTATGTGTAGTATGTTTTAATATCAATAACGTTCCCGGTCTGTAAACCTCGACATACAATTGAAAATTACTGAATGTGAATTGTCGAAACGGCTAAAAATCCAGTTAGGCTACCACAAGCAATTAATATGGGTAAATAATATAATAAAAAAAATAACCCTGCATTAATTTTATCGTTCCAAAAACACCTCTTTCGGAAATTAAAAGTTTACCAAAAACAAAATGTAAAAAAATTCTACATAATAACAATAACAAAGAACATTACAACTTCAATAACAGATATATACTCACACACACATACACCCTCAAACTTAACCTTCTCACTCATTCACACTCCCAAACACTTCTACTCATTTATTATAAAGGTTAAGAAGAGAGCTTTCAAGAATAAAACATAAATACTTCACGATACTTACTGAAAGTTTATCCCCCTCAATGTATACTGTTGGAAAATATATCGACCTGCTCCTGTTCTAATAAATATTTTTTTACAAGTCTACTGAACACGATTTTAATTCTACAAAGTTTAAGTTCTAGAGGCATCGAGTTAAAAAATGTTTGAGCAAGATATAAATAAAATTTCTTAAAAATAGTTTCAGTAAATTTGGTTTAAAAAAAACTACGTTTAAATTATTATTTTAATACTACTTGCTTTTTGTTATTATTGTAATAGATACTCCCTTGGGTATAACAGGTTTTTTTATTCAACTTCAAATTGCCAATTTCACAAAAACCTAGACATGACACAACACATTAATTAATAACAGTTTCCTAACAATATGTGGTAGAATTCAAAATATTCTGTGTTTGTATTTCTTGTTAGTAAATACAAGGTTTTGTATAGCAAATTTACTTCAAAACATCAAACTTTGTCTCCAAAACTAAACTTTTTAACTGATATTCTATTCAGATTTAAAAAAAAGGTTTGTTTAATTCTTGCTATGTGCATACAGATTTAAGTGCTGCCAACATCATAACACATCATGTAGTACAATTTGGCAGCAATCACGATAAAATAATTAATACTAAGAAGTATTGCTCAAAAAGAAAACAAATTCAACAGATATGTTCCGTAAAAATTGTAAGTAATGTTTAAGACACCGCGCGGTACGGTTCATTGATGATGTAATTCAGGAACAATTTTAACTC
>JAGFPH010004926.1:0-27137 GCA_018207615.1 Philaenus spumarius | reverse complement strand
AACCGAATGAACTTGAAAATGGTTGAATAACCGAAACGGCCGTCGTTCTAAACGACGAACAAGTGGAATATTGAAGACGGTAAGTCTAATATTTGATTTTAAAAATTGTAAGACTGTACAATTTTGACATCTGCACGGTGAAAGTCTATTTGTCACATAAGTTTTTAATTACTCACACAATATAGCAGCAGTTTAAAAAAAAATTGGGTTATTAATAAATATTCAATAACTTTTGGTGTTGCTTCGTGTATTTCATTTCTCTGTTAACAGTCCAATGCGATTAAACATGTTTCCTTTTCTTGGCAAAGTTCTCCTTACTATTTCTGAAACACACATTGGGAGTAACCAAGCAACTAATACTTTCTGTTGGTCACCTTCTGTTCAATAATTACCACTATAAATCTGTACCAACTATGATATTTTAACATTGGAATGCTCGTTAATTGTTTCGTTGGTATTTTTTTTAATTTAAGGAGAGACCTTGGAAATCAAACTCTTCTGCCAATTAGGATTATTGAGTAATTTACTGTCTAGCATCCCGGTTGCTCTAGTATAAGATTTTCTGGGACTTCTAAGACCATGTTAGAGTTTCAAAGGTAAAGGGATGAAGATCTTTTTAAGATTATTTTCGTAGGATTACCTTCCCCGCCCCAGTCTTCAAATTGTTTCCTTCCTACAGATAGATAAATGATACTACTCTTTACACATACTTCATGGTCGCCAACATTGCGGATTATAGGATGAATGCTCCCCTCTCAATATATGTAAACCTTAAAACTTATACGATTCTATCTTCTCTAAACCAGAAAACTTAACAATTAGAAGCACTTCTAGAGTTATTATTTAATCTTCGACATATTGTTTTTTTTAAAGTTTTTAAAGCTGTGGCCATATTGATGGACGTAAGCAACTCTCTAAGCCAATAAAATTTCCCACGGGTGCAGAGGATGGCTTATTAGCTTTCATAGCCTTTACTGATGAGATGAGTTTCAAATAATCTAGATCTTGGAAAAAACAATTTAAACAAAACTCATGAACTGAACCTGGGTAATATTTGTATTAATTTTAAAGAACAATTATAAGTCTTCAAAATTCAGTTTCCAAAGTCTGTTTCTTGGTATAAATTCTTAATCTGACGTGCAGAATTGGTACAGCTGATGCTCTTTTCCTTGGTATATCCCTTTCTGGATATGTGTTCTCTATACCCCCCCCCCCCCCCCACCTATAGAATCCCAAATCAAAGATAGAACCCGGAAGTTTTTGTACCAGTACAAACAGTTTAAATAGGCATTTACGGTTTTATTCAATTAAATTAAAACAGTTGTTAAAGCAAATAACTTTATGAACTACATACACTCGATGGTGAATTAAATTGGTAAGTCAACTTGCACAATTTAACCATTAGGTTAGGTAAAATGTTAAGAGAGATCTATTTATCACTGATTCCGGTAGATATCGTATGCTTTACATAGCTTGGGAGGAACTAAAATGTATAAACAAAAGTTTAAATAGACTCTAATTCTTATAACTGTTATGTATGTGTGATTGCATATAATTTAATAAAATACTTATTTGATTAATTAATTGTGACCGTAAATTTAAAATGTATGACATGGATTTCTGTATTTGTAAATGTGAATTTTTGCGTTCCTATAACACCGTAAGGTAGAATAATAAAAAAAGATTGAATCATAACCAATTTACAAATGATTTTTATTCCTTAAATACATAGTTCTTTGAAAATCAAGAGCGTTTACTTGAAGTAAATATTTCCTGCAGTGAAGTGAATATACACATGTAAACAATTTGTTCATCGTTGTTCATCCAATAAATACTTGGAATGCATTGAACTGACACTAATGTAACTCTACAAACTCGTGGCAGTTAGTTTACAAGACTCTGGGTGATTTTATTTTTGTATTTTCTTCCAGATAGATACAGTACGTCAACTGTATCTTTTCTATCGGTTACAACTCGAGAACCAATGATGCATTTTGTTTTGTTTGTAGTTAATTTATAAAGGAGAATATCGGTTATGTTTAGCAAAATGTGCTAAATATTATGCAAGTGTAAATAAACTGCACTTTACATAAATAAATTAAATTTTTTTACATTAGTACTATTTGTTTACAACGACTATTTCCACATGATTGGTCTAGATGTGTTTCCCCTACTACACAGGTTTGTGTAGGTGGCATTTTATATAAAGTTGCTTAATATTGTACAGTTTTTAGAATTCAATATTTCTTGAAATTCATACTAGTGAGTGTGAACATGTTCTTAAATGAAACATATTAATAAGAATAATTATTTACAGTAGGTAAACATAGATTTTGAAACAGTTTAGTGTAAGAAATACCTTTACATTTTACATAAAAAACTAAAATTCAGTTTTCGAAGAATGTGGCCGGTAATACTTGGTTTGAGAGCATTCCAGATAATTAAGAAATTTAGCAAACCATTTAGAACAATTTGGTTATCTACCTACAGCTAATACTTTATAAATAGTGGGGTGGTGGTATTTTTATTTATTACAGGTAAACTATAAATACAAATCCTTTTTGAAAAATAGTTTACCTATAATGTACAGCATAACATAAACATTCTCTACTTTTTACTGGTGCCAATTATTAATGTATAATTATTCCCGTCGTGGTTATTGGTTAGATGTTTAGCTCAACATATTGAATACTTACAATGATACTACGTTGTTATGAACATAATTAATTATATTAACTTTAGAGAACAGCTAGTCCAGTCAAATGGCGTTTTTTGCCAGGAAAAAAATAAAAACGTTTTTCTCAGTCGTTCTATATGTTTTTTATGGTGCTGAATCTGCATTTCAACTTTGCTACTTCCCACGGATTTGGCTTCACAACTAAAATCGCAAAAAAACTTAAAATGTTTGCCAAAATGTCATAAAGCTATGCATTTTTTAAGGCAGTCCACTCTATACAAAAATAAAGTAAATTAAATTCCCTACAAAAATCGCCTCTCAAAGGTATTTTTTTGTTAAACGGTTTGGCCGCTACGGCGCGCTAAAAAAAGCTTTAAATTTTTTACTTTGTGGAAACCCCAGTTTTTTGTTAGTTTTTCGCTTGTAACTCAAAAACTAAGCTTGTAACTACAAACGCATTTGCATTCTGCTAAAACTAAATTAAATCCTACAAATTGTACACCATAATCACTCATAATGGCCAAACCATGTAGCCGCTAGAGCTGGTTGAAATTATTGTATGTCATATTCACAGAAAGTAACTAATTAACAGAATTTAATTTAAAGTTTATTGCATATTCACCCACTGATTTAGAATGGAATTACAATCTCGTTAGTTAAAAGGAATTGCTAAATGCGATCGAGAAAGTGTCAACCTTTAAACAAAATTACCCTTTTATTTTAAATTAACCTTTTTTTACCTTTCATCATAGGTAAAAGGTTAAAGGTTGTTAAACGAAAGTATCCATGTATTTTAATTCTAAGTTTTAATCAAGGTAATGCATACTTTTAGTGCCTAGTAATAGTAAAGTATGTATTTAAATAATTTATGTGAACAAAGTAAGAAAAGCAACTAAACGAGATCGTTAACATTTAACAACTCAAAGCTATGATATGTTAATGTCACAAGACGATTCTAGGAAATATAAAGTGGAGTTACATCAAGTGTGCACAGACTAAGCAGCATGAAGTTGTACATCAACATTATTGTATCGGTTGAAGAGTGTTTTTATTTCAACAAGGAAGAATTCCATCACTAAATTCACAAAACGAATCGTAGAGCATTATTAAAAGTCAGGAAATTAAAATTTGTTCAGTGCTTGTAAAATTATATACATCACGATTACACCAGTACGCTATAATTCGGGAAGGTTATATTTAAAAATAAGTGCTTACTATTTCACAATTAACTACTCTTACTCTACAAAATTATTTAAAGAATGTATATACTGCGAAGTGTCAACTATCTCAACTCCCGATACACAGTTCGTCAGGATCATAGACTATCTAAACGTATCATACGATTCTTAAAGCTTTTTTCTTGCTGAACTGATGAATCGTTTTGTAACATGATTCATAATAAAGTGGCATTTTATGAGAATTGAGAAAAGGTTGTGTTAATTTCTAGGATGCCTTAGTATGAAAAGCATGAAATACGTTCTTTTCCTAATAATAAAAAAATGTACGTAACATCTTAGTCTTGTGTCATTGAGAAAACTTTGCCATATATTATAACTCACCTACCACCACCTTGTTAAAAGTTAGTTTTAGATCACCATCATTTGAATTAAATTAAATTTATTTTAACTATAACCATTATGGTTGTCTAGATTAACAGTAAAATCGTTTGTAGGTCCTAATACAATACAATGAAATTCAGTATTGATTTTTAAAAAAAGATTCTAGTTTAAGGACTTGAGAATTTCTTGCTTCTATTTAAATATAACTATACGTAAATAATAAATTACAAAAGTCTTATAAATATATTATTGAAACATATTTTTTCTATACAGCAGTGGCAGCATTATGTTATAGATTTTTTAAATTCATAAAGTAATAATAACAACAAGATCTAATATATAAGATATATAATATATATAAGATGAATATTTAAGAATTTATTTTTAAAGTATTTAAGTTAGTGATTGGAACATTGGCATGGTATTTATATATTAGGTCACACAACTGCATACGGTTTACAATAATATACGTAAGTATAGATTCTAGGTCAGTTTCGTTTAGCATCATCGAAACGAACTTAAGTAAACTTACTTAAGTAAATTAAGTTTAAGGGATCGTCTACTGTTTATTAATCTCCATATGCTCTGACCAATAAATAAAAAGCTCTTCTTCTCCAGCTTCCTCTTTATTTAAATCCCGTACATTGAAAAAAGTTAGGTTTAACACGTTAAATTGCCTTAAATTTATCAAGAACAAAATTAGTTTATACAATTCAAAATATATTTTTATAAATCAAGTATTTGCACTAAATACGATGTTTTTTAATGTTAGAATTCCTTTTACGACAACTTATATAATTCGAAAGTCAAATACATAACGTAAAAGCAGTGCACTTACTGCTAATTTAATATTTATGTATCTAAAAGGTATGACCTAAGGTGTGTGGGGAAATACGTACATTTTTATATTATTTCAAAGAGAATTTACTGCAATAACTAGTAAACGAAAATACGATTAGCAATACACAAGTACAAATATCAGGTGATATAAGTTATAGTGTTTAGTAATCAACACTTTCAAATTGTTGGCTATTTCTCAATGAAATTTCAAATTAAATCCGATTTCAAACTTGGAAATAACTGGTGTCTATTTTTTAGGTTAGGTTTTGGTTTTAAGTTTACGGTACTTTTAAAATTGCATTTTAAATGTTTCTGTATTTGCTACAAACTCTATATTTTGATTTTAAATTTCAGAATTACTTACCATCTTAGATTTGAGGTAATAATTAATCATAAAAAATAATCTATATAATTATTTTTTCTTCATAAAATTTTAAAACAATTGTATATATTGTGTTGTAGGAAATGGTTTTTGTATGCTAAGAACCCTGAGACTCTCATTGGTTTTATATAATTATGTGAAATCAGTAAAAATACACAGTCGATTTCCCTGCGTAAAGGTATAACCATAAAATGTTACATCGATACACAACATTTGAACCCGCATATATTGTACAAAAATAAAATAATATTTTTTATACTATCCTGTAAGTTTTGTTTGAAAAGATTGTACTATAATACTTCCTTAATGCCTACCTCAGTTTCTAAATTTAGACTGCTACACCTAAACTATTGGGAAAAACAGTTGTGTTAAGAGATACTTATGCATTTATTACAATTGTGGTTACTGTTGTAGAACGGGACACTCGGCAAATGAATAAAACTTACAATACTGCAGTTTGTTAGTTATAGATATGAAAAATTCTGTATAATAAGTTACCACAATCGTTATTTTAAATAACTACAAACACAAGTAAATGTTTATCTCCGATTATTTTTAGAATTAGCTACTTTATGGGGACAATGAGACATCTAATTACTCGTTAACAAATCGAATAGGTGATCCCATAGTGCACATTCAGTTTAGTCCGCTTAAGTTAAATTGGAATCACATTGCAAAGATTTAACTGTAATTAATTTAATTGCATTTGGTAAACTGGGATTCACTATAATCTTAATACCGTTAATTGTAACTTTACAGCATTATCCGTAATCCGTTAATCCTCTCACAACCAATGCCGTGACTAGAAAGTAATTAATGAGAGAAAGAGTCAAACATTGCGGCTAGTTAAATCAGTATGTCCTTGATTCCTGTTTGGAGCAGGATTGGTTTTGTTAACGAAATATTTTTATCTGCTGTTGCGCCAGTCTTAGCTCGAGTTAAAAAAAATCGTTTCGTGCTCAACTTAATAAACTACTGAAGTGTTTTAGATTTGCGCGCCAAGGTTTTCGAACCACCAACAGACTAGAAAAGGTTTACCAAAATGTACATTTATAACAAATCAATATAACCATGGCTTGAATAAATTATAGATTGTATGTAGGGACCAATGTGGTACCATAAATTATATTGCAAAATTTTGGGAAATCGCTTAAGTACAAATTAGTTAAAAAGGTGATAGATACATTTTTCTGATATACTTAATTACAGCACATTACAAAAGTATTTATTTATTAAAATGTGACCCTTTAAACTTCATAGTAGAATATCGTTTTAATTCTCATTAAATGACCATACCCTGACAAGTAGGATTTGTAGCTGTAACAAATCGCATTCTGACATCTTTATCGGATCTGAAGGCAATTGATTGCATTAAAAACACTCACCAACAGACGAAGAAAAAGTATTTCTTTAAAGCAATTTTTTTCATTAAGTTTACTGAACCTTAAAAATGAATCTTAATATTATCGAAGATAAAAATGTAAATTAATAATTGATACTTAATGTTAAAATAGTTCGGAACAGCAGTTTGTTTCTAAGATTTATGGGTTGAACTGTATGACGTGGAAGATTTCTTCACAGTGTGTATTTTATAAATTTAATACGAGGTATCTTTTAAAATCTATATTTTCTGTATCATGTACAAGTGCTCCGTCGTTCGTATCACGAAATATTTTAATATTATCCAGTATTTTAATCAAGATACAAAGAAAGCTAAAAACTATAAATATTTTTATAACAAGAATCTATACACTACCATTTTCAAAAAGAAGGTGATAATTTTATAAAGTGGAAGTTTTAACCATTTTGTATGTAATCTTCACGCCGGTCGATTTAAAACAATAAAAATCAAAATAGTATATTAAAGAGCCTAACAGAGCTTTCAAAGAACGTCATAGACGTCCATATTTTTAAATTTCCTACATTATAAAATACATTATTTTTTTTTTCGCAAGCCACAACTTGTAGTTTGTCAAAATATAATATTTAAATTAGGTTTAGACCTAAACTGTTTATTGGTTAGTTCTCAAATGCATTTTTAGACAAGAACCTGACCAAACACGTAAACACGTTAAGAATTAAATCAAATAACATATTATATTAGATTTCAATTACATACAATGTTGGTTTCTAAATAAATGTTTCAAAAATAAACATAACAATAAATGCTAAAATGTATTAACCATTCACTTCATTGTAATTCCTAGTCTTCTATAGATTCAATTTTTGACACGAAGCTTCTTTTTTATGAAGATCGTCGGGCATGTGGGAGATTATTCCTGTCTTCAAATTGTCTTTATCTGTAGATTTTTCATGGTTTTCCCTTTAAAAATCTATAACAAGTCATCTAATCTTCTATATATGTGACGTCAGATAAGCAAACACGTAAGGGATGAAAGTCAGTTTAACAATATTTTTCAAGTTTCACAATAAAAACATTAATTTAAATTTATTTAAACTGAGATACAAACCATGTTACCAAAATTATTAAACTAACTATATAATTATATAAACAACATTAATATTTTTGTAATATTCTTCATATGCAAAACAATTGCAATGGATTAATTGTAATATTTTGTATCTAAACCCATTTACCCATTCTTAAGTTAGTATAATAAGTTGTTCCTCTTTTAATTAATTACTAATTTTAAAACAAAGTTGTTTAAATTACATTATATTTTATTTATTAAAATTAATGTGGTAGATTTTATCAACCATATGAAAACCTTTCTTTATTAATTAAAAGACCCTCAGAGAGTTTCCCAATATTACGTCACTATCTCCCATCATGCAGTATTCAGTAAGGCAATCTCAGTTGGTGTTTGCCCCAAGAGGTGCTGTAAATCACTTCACACGTTTAACGATATATTACGGGCCTATCTTTATCGTTCGAGATTTCGTTACTGTCTTTAACGACCGTCGCTTTGTCTTCTTTAAAAACTTTAGTGAAATGCTTACTCGGTTTTATACAAACAGTGTCCTACATTCCCATTCATTAAACCAGTGCTTTTCTACGTCAACCTTATTACTTGTTTAATTCTGAAATAATTGTGGTTTACCATTATAAAATGATATCGTTAAGTACTTTAGACAATTGTATTTTATGTAAAATAATTGAGAGTATTTACTCAGATGTTACAGGTGTGGTTTTAAATAACCTGCTCCAAGATGTTGCAGTCCTGCATTAAGTTATTGATACGAAATTTGTTCAACGTCAACTTCCCATTATTTAAAACGTTACTGCTTCGCAAATTTCGTATTTGCTATGCTACTAGCTGACCTTTTATGTTTTTTATTTATAGAATAAATCAGTAGAAATTACTTTCTTTTTTTCTTTTTGAACCTTTCTACGTAATAACACTAATATTTTAAAGCGGACGCACATGTGCGTCTATACACACAGGTGTAAAATTTGAGTGCGAAGCACGCAATGCTCTGTGTATTAAAAATTCTCCCAACACGGGGGTTGGGGTGCGAAGCACGAAATGCATTGTCTATTAAAAATACTCTCATCACGGGGTTTGGCGTACGAGGCACGCAATGCACAGTGCGTCGGCCGCTTCGCATAATGTTCAGTGCCAATCATAATGTTCAGTGCGTCCTTAGCAGTGAACGTGTTAAAAGTCGTGGAAAGTCCTTTTCCCTCCAGAAGAAAGGTAAATTTCCAAATTTTTACTTGATGCTGATATTTACACTGCTTTGTAAAATCTATTCTAAATATTAAAAAAATATATTATGTTTCACTACCTCCTATAACATTGAATTGTAAAGTTTATTTTAATTATTGGTTTCAAAAATAAAAGAACATCCTCATCACTACTGAACAGTTAAAACACTTTGTGCTTCCACATGGTGGTCTTCTTCTTATTGTGGTATTTCTTCAGGTTTGTAAATGACTACTTTTTGGCTTTTACAGTCCATCCCCTTTTTGTTGCTGACATCGGTTGAGGCTCCTCATCGGTTGTGACTTCCATTCTCTTTGTTACTCTTCTTTTGGTCGATTTAAATCGTCATTCTCTTCAATCTCGTCGGTTTGGTCTTTTCTCTAAGCTGCTATCTTTTTGTTGTTTTGGTATCACTCTTCTCTTCGCCAACATCTGTGGTTTCCTAGTTTTTCTTACTTGTTCCAGGCGTTGTTGTTTTGGCATTGTCACTCTCTTCAGCCTCGATGGTGTTTTCTGTTTTCTTTGCTGCTTCTTTCTTGATACTTTTGGCACTTACACCACTTACACTTTTTGTCACCTCTTGGCTCTCCCAAAATTCCTTTATTAGGATTTCACAGTTCATATTATCTTCATGTACCCAGAAATCGTCTTTAGGAGAATAGCCTTTCCATCGGGTCAAGAATGTTTGTGTACCGTCCCTTTTCTTTTTCACGTCAATAACTTTTTCAACCTCGTAGTAATTTGGTTCTTATATTCTGTTCTCTGGTTTTTTTCCTCTTAATTCCCTTCTTGGTACTTTTAGCATTATTATTAGCCTTTTTTATCAAAAAACTCCTTGATTCAATTTTTGCACACCAAATGCTCTTCGGGTTCCCTGGTGTTGCATGATGACAAATAGACCTTCCAACGAATAAGGAACTCCTGTTTGCCTTTCTTCTCTCTGATGTTAACAACTTTCTCAACCTCGTAATTGTATTACGATTGTAATTGTATTCTTCTTTTTTCTTAGAATTTCCACTGATTGGTTTTCCCCGTTTTTGTCACCTTTTTGAGCGACAGCCTCTGATTCTTCAGCAGTTATATTTTCTTCTGCAGTTATCGTCTCTCTCGTTAACGCCTCTTCTTCTCCCTTCGTTCCTTTTCTTCTTTCTTTTTTCTTCTTCTCATTTCGTTCCTTTTATTCATCTCTGTCCTTCTTATATTGTTCAAATAGTCTTTCATTTCCTTACTTTCCATTGTCGACTTACTTTTTTAGCTACAAAATCAGATCCTTCAGCAGTTTTATTTTCTTCGATACTGTTGCCATAATTTCGTACAATCTCTAGTTCTTCTGCAGTTATCTTGTCTCCCGTTAACGTCTCTCCTTCTCCTTTCGTGAATTTGCTTCATCTATAACCTTCTTATATTGTTCAAAAAAGAATTTCATTTCCTTACTTGCCATTGTCTTCTAATAATGTATTTCAACTTCGTACTTGTTGAACATTTTTCAATTTTCTTTTTATTATTTATTATATGTTTTCGTCAGGTCAAAATATGTTGAATAAATTATTATAAAGTTTTAACTGCTGTAAAATATTATAGATGTCTAATAGCAAGCTTAGTTTTCAAAAATTCCAATATGTAAGTATGTAAGGTTTGTCCAAACTCAAGATTTAAACATTTAAATGTTAAGATTTGGTGTTTAAAGAATTCAGACTTGATATTGGATACAAAGAAAAAATCGAAACCAGTGATTCCTAATTTGTTTTTAATTAACTGCACTTGTATTATTTCATTTTAGGATTTGTATTCTTAATACTAATTCCAGTTTCTCTGACAATATTCCTGTTCAACTTAACATGTTGTCAAGGGATGTTGTAAATCCCTCGGGAATGATATGCATGTACATCAATATTACGAACCAAAGAGCTCTTGTACTTGTACTACAACGCCACTTCTAATCTGTCCATACAAGGAAAATTCAATGTATGCAGTTTTCTAAAAGTTTTAAAAGTTCTTTAAACATTAACATTAACTTGGCTTCCATGCTCAAGTATGAGTTGTTTACAGGGAATTGTTTTCTATATAGAAGTCCTTAATTTTATATTGCAAATTTATTTTGTATGTTCTTATCTATAAAGTTACATATATATGAAAAGCGAAAAGAGAAAATGGGGTTGCCTTCACTGTCTATTTCTGTATTATTGACTGTCTGACTGTCTTATTATGACGATAGTATTTTTTTCCGAAATGTAAACAAAAATAGTTTATACTTTTTCCCCCAATCTTTAATTGCTATTTTACAACTCTTCTATTATTAGCTTCACTTGTAAAAATGTTATACTTCTTGTAATGGAATTTCTATCCATTTGATTAATTGACATATACATTATTTAGTACGGTTGATTACAATAAAACAAATCTTATCTTATTAAACGAGCAAGTCATGTATATTTATAAATTTATTTCAGGAATCTTGCTAATGGCTCTAACGATTTGGATGAAAATTTGCATATTGGGGTTTTTTGACGTCAGGAATCGAATGCGCTAGGTCTATGTCTGCTCTCAGTAGCTCTTTTCGCCTATGTAAACTCTGAACTTCTTTTATACACCACCTTTGAATTTACTGAGTAGGCGAAAATATACATTATAGACACAATCCAGATGTTTTAAAAATAGATGGCAATCTGTTATTTTAGCTCCAAATGTTTATAAACTATTTACAAACATAAATCATTAACAATATATTAGGTGGTATAATTTTTGACTTATTTCTTTATTGAAACACCAAACGTAACCAAAATATTATTTTTGTGCTGTTATTAACCGCTCTGATAACCTTTTCACCAGTTTCTGCATTCTTTGTATTTCTATAAAGGTCATATAAATTATCTAATGATTATAATTTTATTTGTTATTTCCAAAAATACTGAGCGATGCTCGGTCACCCAGGTACTGTATCTAATCATTGTTGTGAAAAATTAAAGTTGTCCAATATGGTGGATGAGTAGGCGACTTGATTTCAAGTAAATATTTTAAAAGATTCTAGAAAGACAATGATTTCCCAATAGATTTTTCATTGCAAGAAAAGCTTGTTTTTATAATAGATTTTTTTCAAATAGAATACAAATTTGAAAAATAGAAATATAAGTTTATCAAGGTCGCTACAAAGAATTTAGCCTTAAAACGAATTACTGTTTCTAGTGTAATATTATTTTGTAAGCATTGAAATAATTTATAAAAAATAATTTCGTTTATTTTTACATTTAAAACCGTATTTAGATGTAGGCATAAGTCAAATATTTTTAAACATTTAATATCAAACGGCATTAAATATACTCATGTTTTATATTCACAAAGACATTTTGTAGTTTATTGTTACTCTGAGTTAATAGCCAATAATTGTCAATATCAGTAAATTTACTGATATTTTTTTAAAAGGCATTATAATATTGTAGCGTTTGTAGAAACTTGGACTCCAAACGCGTTTGTAGAAACGTAAATGAAAAAACAAGTAACTTTTGAAATCGCGCGCCAAGGCCATAATTATGTTGGCAACATTGTACGTTTATAAGATCAAGCCGGTCACACAACAGCTGTTCGGTGCCTAGCTCGATAGCCGGTCGAAATTGCATATTCATGCTTCTGCCGTAGCCTTGACCATGTAATGTGAAAGTCACAACACGATCAACTCTTAGCCTAAACCGAACCTATTTGAATGTAAAACCGACATGGTAACTGTTTAACCACCTTTAATCAAGCTTAATAAAACGTGTTCGTGAGTTGATTAAAGTAAATCTTGTGAAGTGATTTAATAGTGTTTTGAGGCAAAATAGTCCGACCTTGTCTAATGCCTAATTCGTAACAAAACATGTCTACGGGCTAAAAAATCCATCTATCTTCTACCAGGTAAAGTTCAAACCTAAATTACACCCTGAGTTGGCTATAATAATATGTATTGTGTGAATTTAACTGTAACAATTATCTACACTTACAGAGTAAATTTATGTCATAACTTAACTTCAATTTGCAATAGCCTATTTTCTATTTTACATTTCGTAGCCACAAGCCTTAAACAGATTGCAGTATAAGATTTAGAAGCCTTTTTAAGCCTTATAAAGGTGTAATAGTGTGTATTCGAAGCTCTGATTTAAATATTTTTTTGTAAATCTATAAATTAAAATACAGTTTCTTACACGAGGTTAAATTACAGTTCCATACAGGAAAATAGCAATGCAACTTTATACATGATTTTAGCCATGTACTATACCATGTGTTTTTTTTTTATAGTGAACATCACTGGTTTAAGTATCAGATGAATTAACACCCTACAATGGTACTTAGTATGGTTTAACATCCTACAAGTTTTGTCTTCCATCTTCGGAACAATAACAAACAGCTATAATGAAACCATTTCTGAGTGCTGCTAGAATTTTGAACTGTCTGTTACTTTAAAATGAAATCAAATTGATAAAGGCTTACTAAGTTGACAAAGGCTATAATAATATTTTGTTATAATAATTGGATGGGACAAGCTAGCAATTTTTAGACTTTCAATCCCAAAGGGATTCTTTTTTCAAATTTAAACCTTTTTTTTATTTATATACGAGAGACGTCTCAACAAATTAAACTCCATTATTTTTTTATTATTTTATGTTTACCTAGTATTACGTTTGGCCATAGATATAAAATTATTATCAAATCCATGGTAAATGTATTCAATTTTGTAAATTTGTAAACACTACTAATTTGTAATTTTTCTATTTTATTGTAAACGGGGAGGGTTTTTCAAATTTTATTTTTGTGGAGGGGTTTTCTTTTTGAACTTAATTATTTAATATATATTGTAAATTTTTCTTTGAAAACCAATTGTACTTAAGGGCATATCAATTTAAGATTTTTTTTATTATTTAAGGGCATATAATCTTTTTTTTTATATTACTTTAAAATAATATTTTAATAAACAAACTGTTTATTAAGTGAATTGTATTTTTTTGGCATTTCCTGTGAATAGCTAATTCAGGTGTTTCTTGTAAAACTTTCCAAAATAAGGTAAGGCTACAGATAATTATCCTTAGAAGTATTTATCATATTTGTTTTTCCTTATGTATGTACCACCCCATTTTTGACTCAGTACGCTTTCCATTTTGTTTGTTCCCTTTGAGGATGGTACAATATATAACTTACAGGTACAATTTAAAACATAAAAACGAACAATTTCTAAAAATTTCAGTTTACAATTTGTTTTTATTTACCCTGTTTTAAATAGAGATCAAATTAAACACAATGAATATTTTTTAAGGCTGGAATAAAATACATTATTGTTTATGTGGGGAGGGGGGGGCAAGAGTTTTAATACTTTAGTGCTTTTATAAACGATAATTTGTAAATTGAACATTTATCAGTAAGAAACTTAGTGTTAGAACTTTAGGGTTATTATTGTTTCCGAGTATCCGTGCTATAATTCTTACATCGCAGTTTAAAATGGTTATTTTATAGGTTTGAGAAAAAATATTTAAAATGAAAAATAAATCATATTATGAAAATATACAAAGTATTTGTAATGTTAACGAAACCTAGAAAGAGTTTTTCAATATTATAAAGTCAAAAGTCGAGAAAATCTAATATTCTTAGAACAAGTCAACCTCCCAAACAACAATACATTTTTTATTTAGTTGCCAAAAAATATATAAAAATATGTTTATTTAGAAGACATATTTTATGTTTATTAGTAAGGTCAGTTACATGAAAGTTAATTTTTACGAGGGCATGTACCTATAATGTGTAATAGTTTATTTGAATGTATGAATAATTAAGTTATATCCAAGTGTGTAAGCTATTATGTACATTTTTAAGTTGTACAGGTTGTTTTATGTAATTACTGTTTGTTTTGGCTGTTTTTTGTATATTTATTTTGCGTATATCGTTTGAATATATTTATGAAAAGTTAACCAACAAAGTCAGATGTGGTAGAATTGTCAGTGTGAAGTCTATGTGGTCGAGATGGTTCGGACACTGACACAGGATGGGTGATAGTACCAAAATGATACGGAAAATCCTATGGATGACTAAGATAAATGCAGATGTATTTGTATAGATGATGTTGAGAACGGCATCATAAAACTTAACATAAGAAGTTGGAGGGAGCAGGCTTCACAAAGACTGGGTGAGGAATGTGTAATAAATGAACACTTGTGTCCTGTAAGCACAAATCTTCATAAAACCACATCGAGAATATATTGTAGGTATAGCGTTGTAGTAGTGTTCAACATAAATGTTATGTCTTTCTTTTCTCTAAACAGAGAGAAAGTTAAAAAGGAGAGATTCATTATTCCCATATGCTATGCTTTGAAATTTATCTTACATGATGACTTATAGGAAGGGTGTTTGTATATCTATAGTTTATTGATTATAAGACTGATTTCTGCAGCTACTTTATTGACCAGTGGTTGGAGAACAACATATTCGCAATTGATTTGTGGAACTATCAGCAATGTTGACACAAGATGAACCATTGATAGATGGACCAGTAACTAAACTGTCACGTTGGAAGACCACTTTTACGTAGTTACGACATCGTTAAAGAACTAAAATGAGCATTAAGATTAAATTACAAAATTTAGCTGTAAGAAATTAATTTTAGAGAGAAAAGAAAGAAAAAATACTGTCGACTGAATGATAGGATGAACATAAACAAACAATATAACAAAAATGTTTTTAATAGCAATGTTTTTGAAAACAATGTAAACTATTTTTATTTATTTACTGTAGTTCCCCAATTGCTGTCATCTTGATCGCCCTAAGTAGACAAATAAGTAAAGTCAGTAGAACACTGCATTTTTATAGAAAATAATTTTGTATTGTTTAACACAAACTATTTATAATTATCATTATATAAATATTTAAGTTTTTAAATTGTGGACAGTTACTAAAAAATATACATTAATGGTACTATTAAAAAATTTTAATGATTTGTCCGTAAAAACGTAGAAAATACTTCAAATCATGCATATACGTATCAAAGCATTAAATAATAGTAAGAAAATTTTAATGTAAGTACTAAACCAACAAAGTTTTATCTATATTATGCTGAATAAAAATAAAATTAATAAATTGAACTGTTCTAGATTATTCTCACTATATTTGTATAACTTTTATAAAAAATTTCAACTTTTTATGATACTATAAATATTAATTAATTATTAACTGAAAAACACAACACCAAAAACTAAAATTTTTATAAAATTTTTTGTACCTTGTCAACTATAAACAAACTAGTGTATGTGTTAGCTTTAATTACACGGTGAGCAAGGAATGAGAGGAGTAAGAGAACTAGGTGATTGTCGCTAGAAAGCTTCTTGGTAATTCAATTTGCATTTCAATTTATTTTACCATTTAACTGATAGAAGTTTATTTTATATTTGAATAAATAAATATTTTTGCTTGCCAATATATTGTATTGGTTTATACTTGTATTGGTTTATATTTATACATTGTTTATACTTGGTGTGGGAAGTCTGCATCTGTATGAACAGAACTTACTAAGATGTCATCAGACCAATACTTTTACAAAGTCCTTTTCTGGCATGTTAAATTTCTTGTAATTTCTCACTGACTCAATGAATTTTGGTTTTATGTACTCGTAATTCTATTTTAGGTTGGAAAATATGTATTATTTAAAACAAAGGTAACGATTGGAAAAGTTATCTAATGAAATGCATGTTATAGTAAGAATAATAATTTACATTTCGTTATATGTGATGTGTAATTACTTAATCTTACTAAAGAAAGTATTTGATCAATATCACGTTTAAAATTCCTTCTTTTTTTCGTTTAAAATTACCTAAAACTAAACCATTGTTAAATTTATTTAAATGAAAATAATCATACATTTCAATTTTATTTATTTATTTGTAACATGTTAATGTTGTAGCTAAGGCTCATGATTGCTACACCCATTAAAAATGTAAAGCCTTGATTAAAATAATATTATTTCTTATTTTCAGAACCCTTTAAAATTTATTATATCTCAATAATTACAATAAATTTAAATTTCAACACATTGTGTAAAATTAACTAAAACATTTTAAATACCAAAGTAATTACTAACCACCTGAATTTAATTGATAGGAACATTTTAATAACGTTTTACTAAATTCGGATTTCTTAGTGAAAGCCTTGTTTGAAAAACGCTTTCGTTAAAATGAAATTAATGAAAATCCATCCTTTTGTTGCAAGCTGTAATGCTTGAGGGCCGATGTACAAAGGTGTATTCGGTTTATGTACTCTTTCATAATAAAAAAGGTGTATTTTTTCATATTCATTACTCATAAAAAACGTTCCAAAATTTATTTCAGAGATTGTTACAATTAAAACCAATTGCAATAAATTTAAAGTGAACTACTGTAGCACCTCTGCAACTAAACGCTAATAAGGAAACTTTTTATTGTGATTAGCAAAATATATATATTCAGTGAAGTAATTACGTCGAAATATTCAGAAAAATTTGTTTTTAATATTAGTAAGTTCAGAACATATGATAAAATAAATGATAGAATTTCACATTTTATTTTTTAAAATATTTTTTCTGTGCTTTCCATAGGGAAAAGATAGGGGATGATAGTCTGTAACAATCTGATAAAACTAATCTAGCTTTGTGTTTAAATTGTTGTTGTTTTTCAAAGGTGACACATTTATTTATTTACGAGTTTATTTTCGTTGCCTGTTTAATACCCTGCAAAATGGACAAAAAAACAAATTTACAAGCACTTATAAAAGTTCACTAAATGTTCCAAGTTCGGTGTACCTTACAACCGTGATTGGACGCTTTAGTAAATATAGTTATTGTAAAATGCACCTCTTTACTAGTTTAATTGTTTATAGTTTTTGAAAGAACACTAAAAAAGTATTACATTTTCCAAAAATGTTCAGTTTTGTTTTTGCCTCAATTTTTAATCTAAATTAAAAAACACTTATTTTTTTATTTTATAATCTAACACCTAAAGGAGTATCAATGGTAACATCTGGATGAAAAGAACATTCAAACATCTGGAACAAATATAGCAAATAAGTGTAGACATTAGATCTACAACAACCATATTGCCTGCTTACACAAAGTAACTAAATTGTATTCATTGTGCATTCTGTTTCGCGACTGTAAAGGCGGCCAATACGATACGGTACAATCATCGGTCCCATTGTGAGCATCCCTCATCTGCTGTTTAGCCTTGCGACTGGGGCTTCGACTCCTGGGCTTGGACTTGGCTGATTGGTCGGCGCTAGTGCTAGGCTCTGCTGATGTGGTCGCTGTCATAGGACTCGCTGCTCGTCGAGACCCGCCTTTGACATAGGCGCTAGAGCGACGTTTGAGAGGGTTGTCTTCACCCGTCGGAGGGAGGATGCGAGAGAGTGTCACGAAACAACGAAATAGATCCTTCACATTGTAGGCATCTTTGGCTGAGCGTTCGACAAGTTTTTCTCTGAAATTTCTAATTTAAATTATCACACATTTTAAATTTTATTTAGGTACTTTAAAGTACGTCTTATAATCCTGGGAAAGAAAACACAATCTATATAAACAACACAAACCACATTTCACTCTGTGCAAGTCGCATATTAGTTCGTGTAGCTGCCTTACCAAGGCAGTTAATTGTTTGTATTGTACATTATCACCAATCGTTGAAAGACGATGTTCTAATTGACGTACCGGGGATGGTTTAGGCCGGCCACATACAGAATCAGACACGGTCAGTCACAGTCAATGACGCCTTTAGTCTCTTCTGTCTGTTTGACTGATATTGACTGATCCTGCGTGTTTTAGTCACTGGGCGTAATGACTCTCCGCAGAGGCCATTGTCCTCTGGCCTCCCTACATTTTCAGCTCATTTGCAGTTCAGCTGTCCAACAGATAGTTGTATTGTGTGCATTTAGTGTTCATTGAAAGTTTTTAACCTAACTTTAAAATGAAATTTAAAGAGAAGTAAGAGGAAGCTATAATTATGATGTGGAAATTGATTAATTTGTTTGAAAAAGGCACTAATAACAAAAAAAAAAAAAAAAACTGTGACCCTATAAACGAGAAGAGAAACCTCGTAGACTTTATTAAGGAGTTGAAGAGCCATCCCAAAAAATCGAAAACTACTGTCGAATAAAAGTCGAAATGTTCGAATATATCTTCGAAAAAATCCAGGATAAGATTAAAAACAAAACAAGAATTGGAGAAAATCACGTAAGAAGGGGTTGTGCGCGCACTCATGTGCAGGTGGATCTGACGGACAGTGTCTGATATCTTTTGACTAAAGGTGTCTCTTGAGGGAGCTGCGTTAGTCAAGGAAAAAACGTCTTTAGACGTCTGTTTGTGTCTGTTCGTTGTAAAGGAGTTTAAAAGACGGCTAATTTATACAATAGGGTTAAACAGTTCAAATTCAATATCAATTCTGCCAATTCATTACTCTAACTGGCATAACTTAAAGATGTTAATAAAATACATATATAACAATAAAGTATACAAAAATAATATCCAACACTCATGGAATCAACTTGTTTCTCCTCACTCAAAAGCTGCTACAATGATTATTTTTTGTTAATCGAACATGGATCAGACAAGTGACCACAATGTATGGTGACCAATAGGTTGTAATAGCTTAACTTACATTTCAAACCGAAACTTGGGAGCACCACAACTTTGTGTTCCGTCATCAAGTGGGGATAAACTTACGTTTTCCAAACAAATATTGTATATGAGAACAGAGTAAAACTGTAAAAAAACTAATTCTAGATCAAATCAAAATACCCGTGCCAAGGGCGGTGTATTAAAAACAAAATTCTCTTTGCAGCTTTTTTTGCATATTTATTTAATAGTTGAACTACGATACAACTACAAACGATTTATGATTAATTAATCCTATAACTTGCCCCCATTTCTTTGATGCTGTTTGAAATTGGATGTAGCAGGAAAACGGCTTTTTATTTAATCTAGTCTGCAACGTGCAAAAGTTATTAAATTGGTTTAGTAATCGAAAAATAAAACAAGACAAGTATTTTACAGATTGTCAATGATTCTCGCCGTAAACATAGAGTTAAAAAACTCACTGAGTAAATATACAATAAATCGAATAAAATTAATATTATAAGCCAAAATTACCAAATCAAGTATGCCAAACTTATTGCTGTTTATTTTTTAAATTTTTTTTAAAATTACTAACTCGGTTTACGTGAAAGTTTGTTTATTGTTATCCTATTTTGAAAAATTAATCTGTTTATAGTTGCATCACCGCTATGAATTTTCTTTTTATGTTTGGATGTTTACTCATTAATGTCGTTGAATATTTGTGCTTTAATTTCTTACTTTTGATTTAAAGAGAGCGCAAGCGCAGAAATAACTAATAATGTGTAGATACTGAACTGATTGCAGCATGTTACATAAACTAAAATTCAAGAAACTTAAACACTGAGAAAATATATGTATCTTATATTATCCTTTAGTTTTATCTTAGCTTACTCAAGTATTGGAAAATGTGGATAAGCTTTATATTCTATAATTTGAATAATTTGTACGCAATATTTGAGAAAAAGAGAAATAAATCATTGTTTCAATAGGAAAAGATTAACAATAAAACTATTTTATTTTAATTAAAACAAAAAATAACAATGTGCATCATATGTTATTTAGTAATCGCACTGTATAATTCCACATTTGTATCTGTATATTATAAAAGCAACATAATTCCATCTGATTATCCCGTTTCATATACATACATTACATCTAGCGTATTTTGAAACGCAACACAAACATAGTTTCAGGATTCTATTATTTCACTATCAAACTGTATTGTACTGTAATAGAGAAAGATATTATGTTTTTTATTGTTCAGTTGTTTAACTCAAAGGCTACGTATTTACTTTAATACTAATTCTATTCAAATGTTAAACATTGTCATCATGTTATGTTTTTTGTTTTTATTTTTTTAAAGCCGAACAGAGTAAGGTTTAAAAATTACCATAAACAGAATTCAGAGACCGTAAAAAATGTATACATAGTATTATTAAATAATAGATGCTAATTCGATAAAGCAAACTTTAAAGACTTTTTGCTTTCACTAACCAAACTGTTAAAAATGTATTTACAAAATTTGACATAATATTCTATAATATTATATAAAAATCTAGTGGTGCCTGTCTGTGTTTGTGTGATCATGACCTTTTTGAAACTACCCCTAAAACAATAAATATGTATTATTATACTTCCATTAAGACTAGAGAGCTGGAAATTTGTACATTTATTTCTTACAAGATATATATAAAAAGTAAACCATATTTATATTTTTTAGTGTACTGCTAAGGGGTGAAAATTTAACAACCCCTAAAACAATACACATTAATTATTATACATCCCATTAAGCTAAAGTGCTGGAAATTGGTACATTTATTTCTTACAATACATATATAGGCCTACTAAGTAAATTATAGTTTCATTTTACAGCGTGCTGCTAAGGGGTGTAAATTTTAAACAACCCCTAAAACAATAATCATTTATTACTACGAGGCGAAACTATATACCGTGAGCGAAGCTACGGGTACGTACTAGCAATACAATAAGCATGTATCTTACTGCGTAATATCAGTTACTGCTTGTCAGTTTTACGCTTATAGACCAGGGAAATTAGACCAAAATCATCCAGAAAAAATAAGTAAGATCGAGATGCGGTCTTCGGCCCTGTATTCGGATAAGTCTCAGGAAAAAAGTCTACATATAATACTTTGTCGGCAGTCAAAAAGTGCATTTTGGGCATGTATAAATTGTATCTAGAAGTGCATCATTTCCCATAATTTATTCCGACTCTGCCCTTGAAAATAATGTCCGACCACTCTAGGACCCCCCATGGGGGTAGCGGAGTGGGCACTTCGGTAAAACATTCGAAGACCCACTGATTGATTCTACTGCAGTAAAAATGCTTCACTTTGTAACTTTTTGCCGAAGTACAACCAACTCCCCCCTTGCCCTGGGGGAGTCACAGGGTGATCGGACATATTTTTGAAGGGCAGATTCGGAATTACCGACCCCAATAACTTCCGAGTGTACATTTTCGAGTGATTTACTGAGCCCTTTGATTTTATAATAGTATAAAGAGGTAAAATTTGTTTGTTTGTATGTAGGGGTTAATCTCTGGAACTACTGAACCGATTGAAAAAATAGTTTCACTAATAACAAGCTACATTATCCCTGAGTAAAATAGACTATATTAATTTATTTCATTTTGAGAAAAACCTTTTTTATTTAAATATTTGTAAATTTAGTCGGAAAAATCTTAGGTTAGGCCTAGACTGATGACCCATCTCACATGAATTTACATTTATTACCATAGTAACCAATTGAATAAAATAACAGATAAAACAGCTGTTTGCTCCAATATGTCCATTAACAGTTCAAACCTTGAAGTAAGTATTTAAATTTCTAACTTTTAGTGTTTATTAAAGTGTATACTTGAGCCTTGCTGATTCTTTTAAAATTTATCATAACTGCTGTTATAAAATATAGGCGTACGAAATAATTTGATTCGAACATTTAACATTATTTACCATCTTAGGTTTTTGGTTATTATTAATAATATTATAAAGTGGTCAAATTTGTTGTTAATTTGATTGTATGTAGTTCTCTCAAACTACTAAACCGATTTCAAAAATAATTTTACTAATAAAAAGCTACACTATCCTTGAGTAAAGAAGGCTAGAATTAATTTTGACTTAATGATGAAAACAACCACTAACACAATAAATATTAATTGTTTCCTTAAAGGTAGACAGCTGAAATTTTGTACATTTATTTCTTACAATATACATTGAAAAGGTAAACTTTATTTGCGTTTTCTCGCGTGCTGCTAAGGTGTGAAAATGTGATAACCCCTAAAACAATAAAAATTAATTATTATATTTTCCTTAAAGTTAGTGAGCTGAATATTTTTACATTTATATTTTACAACTTACCTAAAAAAAGTATCATAGATTGAGATTTTGTGGCGTGCTGCTAAAGGGGAGAAAATGTAGTCAAAATGTTGATTATTATTCTTTCCTTAAAGCTAGAGAATAAACGGGGGTTGGAGAGCGAAGCGAGCAGGGGCGGATAAATATATTGTAACAATTTCCATGAATTAACAAAATAAAACAAACTAAAGTTGAAATAATTGTTTTCTAATGTTTACGTCCGTATACAACTTCATTATAAAATTAATGGTAGGCCTAGGCTATGTAAAATTACTGAACTTCATCAACTTGTCCGATTTGTATAAATCTTTTACTGATGTGTCAAGCATTGCTGTCCTGATAACAAAGAATATGTCACATCAATAATTTTTTATTGTAGCTTGAAGGATAATTGAGTTATCTACAACAAAATTTAAAACATAAATTATTGGTAATTGATACACAAGATTAGGCTAATACAAAATTACTTAGCAATTTTCGCAGTACTGTATTTATTAATAAAAACAAAACCATCACATCTAATTTCAATTACATAAATTACTTTTAGTAAAGAAATTAAGTCAATGTGCAACCAAATCGATACTGCAGTTTAATTGTTTTTATTTGCAACTAGTGGACCCAGCAATGCTTCACTATTGCTTGATTTAATTTAAAGTGTAGTTATTCCATTACATTATATTGACTTCAGTAATTGAATTGCATAATGGTTTTATGCCACTTAAGAATATACTACACAAATTTAAATTTATAGTTTGTAAACCTTTATAGATAATGCAGTAAAACTTTTTGTTTGCTTTTACCTAATCTAAAAAAGCTGATAGTCGTGAAAATTGTAAAAAACCTGATTCTAAATTGGTTCCAAATAAATGTGTTTTGGTTCATTGTAGGCCTTACCTAAAATCATGTTCAGTTTTTGATCCAACACAGCTGATGTTTTATATATATTATGTAACAACCACGGTATATAGATTATATATACCGTGGTAACAACCAATGTTTGAATTGAATTAAAATATAGTAAGCATTTTTAGTTGATTTTTATTTTTGTTTGCTTCAAGTTGGTCAATCTAACCTAAAAAAGCTGTTGGTTTTGAAGAATAATAAACTGATTATAAAATGCTGTGTTAAGTTGCTATGGTAATTAATGTAAACAAACATGACGTGTTGCTAAGCTTTTTATACGAACAGCTGGTTTTGTGCGCTATGGTCTTGAGTCCATACAAAAGTGGCTGTTTTGTTTTTTCCAAATTTGAAACTTATTCGGGAAACTTTTAAAATTTGTCTTTATATAAAAACCTAGTTCGGACTATTACGAACATTTTAAAACAAAAAATAGCCAAATTGGTCCAGCCGTTTTCAATTGATGCAATTTCAAAGAAACAGCAATTCATTTGTATTATATAGATATCACAGTAGTAGTTCTTTTAGGCTTATATTGAATAAAAACTTTATGAACTACATTGAACCAATATTACATACAAGACCACTCATTGCATTGCTAAGGCGGCCTCTAACCTCGTTGCTTATTATACGGTCGTAAATGTGTCCCAGATCTTGGGTGTTGTAGGCAAATACCAAGGATTATGTTTTCGTTTTTGTTTACAATATCTCTAATATCTTTCCTAAGTAAGGTAAAAATTTAGTTATATTTTTGTTTGTCATTAAGAAGAAAAACATGTTTCTCTCATGTAAGTGTTTTATAAAGCTACAGGTTTGCGATATATTTGACGTTAACATTTCAAAAATGTTAAAATATGCGCTGAAATTTTGAAAATATACGATATAAATACTTGGTTATTTGGTACACATGTAAAATGTGTTTAATAAATCTAAGCTCTTATTTAATGCAAATAGAGACTTATTTTTTGTATTTCATCACAATACGCACATTACGTTTGAATATGTAAAAACATAATTGAATGACGTTGTTTATTTTTAACACAATAAAACTGAATGTCCGCTTTTTGCAATTACATTACCTTTTATTTAAATACAAACAACTATGAGGCAATTAACAAAATGTTAATTTAGAATCAAATATCATTGCCATTGCAAATAAATGTATTCCGCTTTAAAGCCCAGTTTCATTAATGCAAGCACGGTTTGGTTTCATAAAACCCGAGGCACAAATTTTAGCAAAAATTATTAAAATTGTTTACCATTCACTTTCAAAATGAATTTACAACGGGTTCATCAGTATTATAAAAGTTTGCAGGATGATTTAATCAAACTGAATTAGATATCGTATAAAATAATAACAGTTTAGTTTTAGTCTAATTTCAAAGTTAATTTATTTAATTGCTTTTGAAATCCAAACAATGTTTAAATTGTGTTTATAATACTTTGTTTATAGTCATCACTGTCTTGTCCATGCAACACGTCAGTATATTAAAATAAATTAGGCCAGTTTAAAACCTTCAGGTCTTAAAATAATGTATTTATTGTATTTATCTTTATAAACATTTTAAAAATAACCCTTTGAATTTTACTTAGTTACGGCCGTTTCATCTACACAGAGACATCATCAGGCTTCGTGATTAAGGCTAGTAAATAGAGAACTAAACGTAACTATAGAACATGCAGAATTTATCAAATAAATACATTTGGTCAAATGAACGGGAGTATTTTAATGAGGAAGGAAGATGGCTCAAAGGTGATAAATATAACTACAAGGGAAGACCTAATAAACCTGTAAGTGAATTATAGTTACAATTTGCAAAAACACTTTTAAACAATAATTAATGAGCAAGTACAGTGACTGTGGTTTTCTTTTTTACCTTTTTTGAATATAATTAATGTTTTAAACTATTTAACTGTCAATGATTACGGAAGTTATTCTGCATATATTAATTTACTAATTAGTCTGCCTTATTTTCTTGAGAACAAGATTAAATTTTTAATTTACACTTATAACTAAACCACAATATATACTGTAGTTTTTCCACAATTAATTACAGTATAAAAAAAATTGGTAATTATCTTTCATAATGCTCCCTATTAACCTGAGTGGCAAGATTTAAATTTGCCAAACGAATTCTGAAAGAGTAGTAATTAAAACCTACAATTCGTATATCTTAGGTTTTTGAATAATGTTAATAAATTATGATCAAAATGCTTCCGAACATAGTACAAATTTGCGACCGACGGACGGTGAGAGAGGCAGTGGTAGTGGGGGAACCAACTGCAGAGGAGAAGAGAACGTCAGGGTGCTCGTATCAAGCTTTCATGGTGCTTAAGGGTCTGCTCCAGTAAACGAGAAAGCAAACGGAAACGAAAGCGCTTCTCCTTATATCCCTATCTAAACAGTGCAATTTCTTGCAGCTGAACGCTTTGACATTGCATCATTTGAAACATTTTATAAGTCTATTTTTTGTAATTAATTGTTGAAAAAAAAAACTGAATATTTTTTATAAAATTTCGGATCCGGCTTGCAAATTATTTTTCATTATTAATTGTGTATTGTGTTAGGAAAAAAATCAAACTTTGTACCTACAAAACATCAAATACATAGCAAATCAAAAGCATTTTAAAAAAACTAAATTGCAACACGGATGCGTATTGTGACTGTGCTTAAATGAGACCTTGCAAACAATTTTATGATAAAAAATAAACGAAATAAATGGTTTGAAATTTAACATTGCTCTTATGGGACAAAAATCCAAGATGGCTGCCACTACAGCAGGCCCTTAATACTGCTCATAGCTGATCATGTGTGTAAAACTAAATGGGAAATATTGATTGATCGAAATTCAGTTCACGTTTTTGGGCCAGTGATCTGTCAATATTTGCCCGATATCTCCTTCATTTATTTATTAGTTTCTGCGAGCTGTATATATAATATTCCCTGAACAAATGCTTAGTGCATTGTTTGACCGCTTATAATTTGAGAAAATCACAGACCTGTCTCAAGAACATGGTTGTGTTAGGTTTTATTTTGTATAATAAGGTTGTTATAATGTGTGCTAGTAGATATTAGTTTCTGCGAGCTGTATATATAATATTCTCTGAACAAATGCTTAGTGCATTGTTTGACCTCTTATAATTTGAGAAAA
>JAGFPH010004925.1:96230-108264 GCA_018207615.1 Philaenus spumarius | reverse complement strand
ATATATATATTTAACATTTTTAATGAGACCACAAAACGTGTTCTGGTGATCATGATAGGTATTTATTGACTACAACTGACCTTACATTATCATCATAAGAGTCACTGCAATACCTTATACTTAATATGAAAATTTTATAAAAAGGGGTAAAATATATTTTTACTTGTCATGATATAAAGTAAACAACATTTGAAATGTAATACATACACACTTTACAAATACACAAAACAAACATATTACAGATCAGTGTATACCTTTTGTGTATTCTTACATACAATTACATTTTGTAACTGTGAAATTTTAAATTATGAGCAGATCTGAAGATGACGTTATAGTTAGCCGAAACCGGTAATTAGTGACTATCTAAAACAATCGTTGGGCAAAGAAATTTGTATAGTTATCTTAATATAGTATTATCATTTTCAATACTGGTGACTTTCACTGAACATTTAAAAAATCAATATCTACCTGGTATTCAGACCAATGACGGAAATTCCTGATCATGTAATAAGACTGTGGCCAAACGCAGAATAAGAATAAAAACTGTTTTGAAACCGATATGAGTGGATAGGTAAGTGCTGCAGACATATCCAAGGTCAAGCTCTCTCTCATTTTTGTGTATATACTTTGCAGTTCAGTCCAACAAACAGCTGTTATAATTGTGTATACTGGGATGCAGTAGATAAATGTAAGACATAATCTTGTTTTAAACACTGTGGAACAAAAAATACAATATATAATCTGAACTGGTAATTTAAATTACGTGAAAACTTTAATGTTAATATCCCATGTTGTGTGTCAATATTTAATGTTGGTGGGAGAAATACAGGAACTTAGAAATAATTATAAATAAAAACTGGGTTAATCTTTAGTTAACAAAAATGCCACTTGCCTATTTAAAAAAACATAACTCAGCTTATGCTGGCACAAGCATCAGCTGTTTACTGTAAGACCTCTGAACTGATTCACCCAATTTCTTACTGGACCAATTTCATACTTTTAAATAATTTTATCCATACTTTCAATGTTAAGTTTTTGTATACTACCTAATAGAACGAAGTTACAATGGTTGTTATTAATATCTACAGTACTGGTACTGTATAATATCTAACAAGATTTACATATTTCAAAATGTTTACCATGCTAACTTTGTGGTTATGTTTAATCCTATACCTTATTTCAATAGAAACTATAAAAGGAAATTGGAATTAATAATAAATAACACACAAAGAAATTTGAAAAAAAATCTACTTTTTGTTAGATATTGGATTAAGTAGATGTATTATGGACTTTTACAGGATTAATAATGTTTACTTTTCATATTTGCTGTATTTTGTATTATTTTGTGTAATAAGTGTTAAAGTTTTAACTAGTAAAACAATATTTATTAGAACAGGAGCAGGACGATATGCTTTTCAACAAAAACCAGTAAGGGAAGATAAACTGGTAGTAAAGTATTATCAAATATTTATGTTTATTCTTGAAAGTGCTCTTCTTCACAGGTATAATTCATAGGAGAAGTGAATTTAAAGTGTATGTGAGTGTCAAGTGTATGTGCGTATGAACGAGTATGTGCTCATAGTTATGTATGTGTCGGCTAAGTGTGAGTGTATTTGTATGTTTGTGTGAGTGATGTAGCAATGTACTTTGATAAAAAATTAGTTAAATAATTTTTCAAAGTTGATCACATTACTTAATATCCATACTGTAGATAATTTTATATTTATAAACACTATTGACACTTACTTGGTCCTGGATTGCAGACAGGCAGTATTCCGAACAATGTGAGCTGTACTAGTATAAATCTTATTTTATTGTAATATTCAGATCCTATTTCAACTTGTGATCGATTCTCTTGCAATTCGTCTTTTGGAAATTCTTTTGGGATCCGATTATTCGGATCGTTGTAGTAAGAGCCATTACCGTAATATATTGTTTCCCCGTAGTCTAACATTTTGTTAGCTACGTACATAACACTTACTATTGGCAGAACTTAATGGCACAATAATTTTCAGATTTCACTTTGGCAAAGTTGATAAAACATTGCTTGTAGACATCAAGATACCCGAATTTTTTTTAATATATGGCGGTGCAGTATTTAAAACACGATATGGTTTTTACGTGACTTCTAGGTTTTTCGTGACTCAATGGCGGGTATCTCCACTCGTTAAAAGTAATTTAACGAGTTGACAAATAATTATGAACCTATCAATACATCAAAAATGAGTATGTTTATATACGTATAGGTCTTAGTAATGAATTGTCATCGGGTTTTATTATAAACACCTGACTTACATAGCTGTGGAGGACACACGAAAAATGTATAGTAATTATATGGTTGGTTTAATTAAAACCGAATGTCCCTCCAAAATATGAGCTATTGCACTGACTCATATGGTGAGATCTAAGGACGGGATTGGTCAATAAGCACATATCATAGGGTAAACTAAACACGTTTTGGGTTACCATTAAAAGCTATATTACATATGTATACTACATTGTATATATCTGTTCGCACTCTAACGGTCAAATTGTACGTCCGTTTTTTAGGTTGTTCCAAATTTGGTACACAAGACAATCGAAAGACTTTTTTTTCCAAAAAATGCAACAACAAAACGTTTTTTGTTTTTACATGACCAAAACATAAAATAAAAATACTTAGTTCAAATCTACGTAGGGCATTTTGCCGTAAGAGTAAACGCCATGAAACTAGTTTACACGGTGAAGATAAATGATCGGTAGTTTTGTATGTTTTAGGTTAGTTATGTTAAAATTCCATAATTTGTTAGAGCCGAGCTTGACTTAAATTATTTAGACTTTGTAGTTTTGTATAAAGTAAGAGATGGAAAATACACACAATGCCATAGTTTAAAATGAAAAAAAAATTCTGTACAATCCTATTTTTGTCATATTTGTTGTCATTGCATTATTAAAACATTTAAAAATTCACTTGTCTTTTATTCAATGTTTTTATTTAGATTAAGATATAATAGGTTTCAACATTACATAATAATAATTCACTATTAATTATCAGTTATTTTAAGATAGATTTACTTAAACACAAGTTCTACTTTCGGCCTATGTTTAGATAAATTCTGGTAATTAATGTATGGACGTCATATAATTTATAGTTAGGTATACGCCTTATAAAGTTAGTACAATAAATTGTATTTTTCAATCATCATAGCTTGCAAATTCATTTCTCTGACAATTTATTTCAGGCCTACTTGTTTCGTTATCTATCATTGGTTTTGTTAGTCTTTAATATTGGTAGCTTTATATTATTAAAAACATAATGTTCAGAAATTTTAAACTTCAAACTTTAAACTCAAAAAACTTATTCATTTGATACTTCTTTTCATGTTTAACTCAACAATTTCCTCCAGGAATCAACTTCAAGTAGCGGTGCAACTGATGGTATTAGCCGACACTAAATAGGTTTCGCAACCGTTCTAGGCGCAAGCGCACTAGGTTTGCATCTGCAGTGGTGTAACTTTGTGTTGTCGTGTGAACTGGCCTTTATGCTCAATATATCATAATAAAATTGTTAAGTGCGGGTTCTACTCGATTGAAGGATTGGTTATGTAGGGTTAATTATTACAGGACTAGAGGAAGAAACCAAACTAAGAATAACAAACCGCAACATATTGTATAACGAACATAGCTTTTCTTGTAAGTGTCGCCACATTTAACAAAGCATTAATATGTGATAATCCTAACTAATTACAAAACCGATAACGATGACCATTGTGGGAATAAATTATACATTATAAGAAAATTTACGTTCTGAACTCAAACTATAACAAAATATAACGTTTTCATAAAAATTTAGAAAAGCCAGTTTCAATACAAAGTGTACAAATAGTTTTTCGAAAATTTTACTGCACTGATTTTTAAAATAGTGGGAGCATTATATTTTAGCAACATTTTATGGAACACCTTAAAACTACATATTTTTACTCTTAGGTAAAGTCAGTCCTTTGTAAACATACACCACACAGTAGTGTCATAAAATATTATTTTTTGTAGTATCAAACTGTGAACCCCACAAAATGCATGGTAAGATATTTTATACGATCTATACAATAGACCGCAGATTCTTTTTAGAACTCAATATTAATGAAACAACAATATTAAAGTTTCAGACATTTTATTGTGCCTTGTCAACCATTTTGACGATGGTTGTCTCCCTTATCTTCATTGATTTTTATGGACTAATATGACTTAACATTCTTCGACAGCAATAAACCTTTTTAAGGTTTTAAGTTTAAGTACTAGTAAATACATGGCATTAGTAAATTATAGTATGTCTTATTATCATTCCTATTGCCTAACAACGAACATTATACAGAATTAACTTTTACTAAACAAATTGCTGTACATAAATAATTGCTAAATGATAAATTATGTAAATGCTATTAGGTTAGCTATGATTTTGGGAATGTATTAGAAAATAAAAATCACTGTAAACAAGCTTTTTACTGCAATAACAGTTTAGGGGAAATGTTAGTAAATGGCAAGGATAAAATAGTTAACATGCAACAAAGTGGTGCCTTATACACTTGCTTGTATTATTTTTAAAACAGCTTATATAGGCCAAAACAAACCTTAGTTTTGAATGTACGCTTATTAAAAAAAAATTTGGCTATTATTTGGTCTTGATGACTCTAGTTTTTCCAATAAATTAAAAATTCATTTAGTGTCAGATTTTTACAATTACGTGAATTTTGAGATTTTCCATAAAAAAAAAATAATCAAGCAGACCATTCGTCTCCCGCGCCCTTCCACACCCTTACAATTTACATTAATTTGTTTGGTAGCCAAGTTACTTGACTGCAACAGAGTTATATGTCTATTTTCTTAATCTGTGTTAAGCTGCCTTGCTAATATTACACAGGTGAAACCATTGCCGCCACGACTCAATAATATTTTGTTGAATTTACTAAATAGTGTATTTGTTTTTGTCAGTTAAAATATTTGTAATCGAGTAATCCCATATGCTCTGTTTGTATGTATGTATACGAATAATTAAAAACTCGGTTTATCACTACTTGTATTGACAACAAATCCATATTGTAGGGAATGACTAAACTATACTGGGAAAAGTTGACTACATGAAGTGAACAATAATTCCATCACGCAGCTGAACCTCTTGAAATAAGCTAATTTCCAAAATTAAGTTTATACGTTTTACGGTTTCAACCATCTATTTCTGAAATGTTTCTACTCACGAAGGCGCTGAATAGCTGACTCCGTGTACAAAACAAGTTATTAGAATTCGTGTGTATCTCATCCTCCATCCCCGGCTCACTCCTGCTTCGTTCAAAACCTCGATCGAGTTTGCATCTCGACCTTGCGGCTTTCGAATATGGACTGTTTTGCTTCGCTCGTAATGGTCAAACATCACGGTTGTCAGCCTTGAATCAGAAGCTGTCTCTACTAAACCCCCCCCCCCGTAGATTTGATCCAGGTGTTTTATGTCAGTTTACGTTTATATCATTTCTGGGGGAACTGGACAGGATATAATATCGTGTAAAAAACTAAATATGAATTATAATCATAATGTTTAGATATAAGCCAGAAAAAGTTTCAATCTAGTAATACAAATCTGAAAAAAATGTACTTCTATTTAAAAAAAGTATTTCCTTTGTTTCTTTTTTTCGGATAATGAACTAGTCGAAACGACTTAGGAAAACAACGAATATCGACCGAATTGGGAGTAAAATATTAATAGTTATACATATAATCGGACCTTATGTCTCACTATAAGAGTCACCGCAAAGCTCTTCTTTACTATGTTTATTCGCTAAAAACCCTAAAATTCGGAGCACCTTACACTGCACAAATACAACTCGATGATCAGGCGATCAGACCTAAACTGATATGATGTGTGAACTAGGTATATAGATTGTGTAGTGTTTGTTGCGAAGTATATTTTAAATCAATGGATTTGACTGGACACGACAGAAGTTTTGTCACGCACAGTAAATATTTTAAGACTTATTTATGTAAATTTTACATTTATAATTCACGACGTTCTACGCATGATGGAAATTAACATTGATAACCGAAACATTGATTTTGCAGATATTATTAGGTTCGTCTTAAATGTCTGTTTAGCCCTACATCTAAATGAACAGTAAAATTGAGTCGTCTAGTATTAAAACATGAAACATCACAATAATACAATTTTTCATGGAATGCAAAAAATTTATAATTTCTTTGCTAAAGTAGATATATGTTTGTTCTAAGTTTTTTTAATGTTGTAAGTAGGCCTATCATTATACGAATGTTTCCCAGAAGTATCAAAAGTCTTTTACTTTTATTATGTGTTTTATAAGAGGTTTTGTTTTTATGTGTCTTACTTTCTTTTAAAGTTTATTGATGATTCTTGTTTTCAAAACTTAGTAATTTTATGTATCTGGTTTTGAAAACAAAAACGTTTTATTAATAATAAATCATTAATACTTATTTAAACAGTTTACTTAGTAATAACTCAATAAAAATAATTCCAATGGACAATTACAATGATGACGTATACCCTGATGAGATGTGTTTTGATACTGGTTTAACTAGTTGTCTTATTTTGAAACTAACCGTCCAATTCAGCATTAAAAAACTGCATGATGTGTTCTGTTGTGAATGTTATTTTCCTCAAAGATACAAAGACGTCATTTAGAACTTTATAAAAACAGTAAAGTTTCTTGTTTTGATTTCACACGACTCATTTGAAGAGACATTTAAATCACAATTTTTAAGAACATTTCTATATTTAGAAAGTAAAATGTCCAGTTTGGTATTTATTGAATTATCCTTTAACCGGTATATTAAAACTAGCTTTGCCAACATAGATCGAACTAATGACTTGGTTTATTACATTTTCATCTCAGGGTAGTTACATAGTCAATATTTAATTGGAACAAGTAATAATTAAATGACACAGCATATTTTAATTGTAAAATATTAAATATTAGAGGCTGTGCCACTGCTTGATTCTATCAATAACCTCTGCGTTGACCCAAGGCTAAGACAATGCAAACAGATTATTGTATACTGATATTTTTACGGAAATGGTGATTGAGCGTTGACATATACATAGCTGAAGTAAGACGGAGATAGAAATAGACCCGACCATCTCCAATAATTAGAATTACGGCATGCGCTGTAACTTCACTATTAATATTTGAATTATCAATAATCAACATTTCAAACAAACTTTGATATAACCAACTAAAGAACACTATATAGTATGTAACACCATACGTTTGACTTATAATACAGTAAACCTTTTGTTTGCTTATACTTAATTCGGAAAATCGGTTTGTTGTGAAGAATAATTACCTTAATTTACATTAATTAAATTGGCTGCAAATAAACGTGTCTTGTTTCATTGTAGGCCTAAACTAAAATTATGTTTTGTTTTGGTCCAAATCAGCTGTTTTATTTAATGAAACTACAGATTTTTGAATTGAATTATACAGTAAGCATTTTTTTTTTAGATTTTTGTGTTTGCTTTTATTCGGTCAACTTAAATAAAAAAGCAGTTGGTTGTGAAGGATAAGACACTGATTATAAAATTGCTAGTTTGGTTGCCATATATTTGTTAATGAAGGTAATCAAACATGTGTTTCTAATTTTTTGATCAGAAAACTAGTATTATCTCATGTAGGGCTTGGAGTAAACCCTGCAATTGTCGGTATGTTTACGCTTTAAAGTAAAATTTAGTAAAACAATTTCTTAGTGTGAGTCTATGACCCCATAAGAATATACTTGAAAATATTCGTATTTGCTACCTAAAGTAGTTTTTGCTCTATGTTGAGCTTCGCTTAAAAATCTACGTGGCGACTCGGGGGGAAACAATAACATTTCAGTATATGATATTTTCACAGAAATTACGATTCATTAGGACAGAGGAACTTGAATTTGGCTATAGTGGATGAAGTGCGGCATCCTATATTCGGATGCATACAAAGTAGGGCCAGGTTTTCGTGTGGATTTGTTTCTGTAACATTTTCACAAATTTGGAATTGTACTCCATTTTTGTCATAAATGTGTCCCTTCTTTGAGTTTTCCTGTAGTGTAGGTGGTGTGTTGTAATTTGTTTGTTAATTTTATTGTACATTTATCATAAATACATTTTTATTAAATTAAATTTTGTATAGACAAATCCTCGTGGTTATCATCAAGTGAGTACATTGATTATATAATGCTAATAAAATCTAATAATACAAAGTTACCTAAAATAATTAACATAACATGACCAAAACTGGTTAACATTTATTATGAAGAATTTAGTAGAACACCGATATATATAAAAAAAATAGTAACAGCTACATACTATATATGAACATAAAAAAGATAGAAATAATACTATTTCAAATCTCCAAAATATGAACAAGACAAAACTAAATAAACTTATACATTATATTTGATATAGAAAAAAATATCACAATAATGGTGAAACATACGGTAAAAACTGCGAAAAAAATTCACAAAAATCATGTAGGGTAAACAGAATAATCTTTTGGCAAATACAACGTCTAACTCATTGGTCTAAAACGACAGTTTGTAGACTCATCTGTCTTTATAATATAGACTAATAAGACTGTCTTTATAAGAATTGTATGTCTTATAAAACAGTTTTTTTTTTAATTCAAGTACCTGAAAGGAATATTAAAATTTTTGGTGGATTTATAATAAATATTAATTGTAACAATATTTCGAGTATTAAATAATTTAAAAAAATACTTGGAAATAATTTTAAAATAGCAACTAAAAGTATAGTGTTTTGTTTTTGTATTATCACTTACTAAAACAACAAACACGCTAAAACAGTTGTGTTTACGCTAGACAGAGACAAGTCAAGCTGAGGCCATATTAAAATATAAAACTGAAAGTGAATTGCCGTGACCTCTGCTGTTGAGAATATGTTTCAATGATTAGTACAAGTGTCAGAAATACAATCTGCACCCACCATTGCTAATTAAATATAATTTCTAATAAAGTATAACAATGTCCAACTCTTTCGCCTTTTTCCAAGTTTAGGATATATAAAAAAGGATTATTTAAAAAAAAATCAACCAATAATGTAGTTAGGGTGATTAATTAATACCGAATGTCTCAATAATTTAAACCTTTCTTTATGCATATTGTATCGCTTCCACAACCATTTAAAGGAGAGTATTATAAAAATGATTGTTATATCCTTATTAAAGAGTGTTGAAATTAGTTAGTTACACATAGTATATTTTCTATAAACCAGAAGATGGATATGGTATCGAAAAATGCTTTTCCAAAAGTTTTGTACCAAGTAACACTCTTTGTGGGAAAATTACAATAAACTTGTTTAAATGATATTCTATAGAAATATATTCTACCTAATAATGTCTTTTATTCATTTTAAAACATTGTAAACTTATCAGTAAACGTTTCACCCTAGATTAGAAGGGTTGCGTTAAATTGTAACTATTTAAAACCCTGGAACTGGCAGAAGGCCATGCATGGCCTTCTCTCAGGCACAGAACGCAACAACTTCACACATTTGCAAAAATTTGCATATATTTGCATAATCGCTAATTTAACCCACTTAAAATTATCCAATCGTAATACAACTGGCACCATTGGAAAGGAAATGAATTAAACTTTAATTTTTGTATTTACAACTTTTTCGTAAAACGTATATTTACATACGTAATCATCGTTTTAAAATATGCACATCGGCCTACAGCTCTTTGCGTGCGCGAATCTACATACAATTGCACTGTTATTTCCCACTTCTAAGACGTTAAAGACCGCCTACACTAATATTTATTTGGCAATTATAATGATACCATTGGATTCGTCATGATTTTATCTTTCTGTTGGTGTCTTCCAATCAGATGTCACTGTAAAATAATAATTTTATTGAAGAGGTACTGTAAACCCTTGCGATTGGACAGTCTCTCAACCAATAAACAGGCCATTTGTCAACGGTTATTGTGAAGGCAACGCCTTCTGTTTTGACAGATTTCTCTACACCATTTTGTAGATAACAGTTTGATCTTTCCAACGGTGGGACGAAAACTAGAAATAACCAGTTTTTTATTTGTCTAGACAGTTGTGCAAAGTTTATATTTAGAGCGGTCTGATGTGACCGACTGCTCCGTCTCGTTCCCACGTTATACAATGCAGGCTTATTGCCCGACCTTCAGCGACGGCAAAATGTCATTAGATTGATGTAATTTTGTTATTCAAATAAATATAACTCAAATACCTTTGTGAACTAAGGAAAGACAATTATACCGTTCTTTTCTTTGATTTATCCTCTACACTTTGTTATAATAATATTTCATTTTTGGTCAAAGAATATATTAGTAAATGACGTTACAATCTAGGCCTAGGTTTGTTACCAGTAGTGTACTTGAAACATAAAAACTGTTTTTTTAAAAATAAAAAATTTGAAATTGATAAATGTTTTTATACAGTTATATTTAGAACTAAATTACGAAACTTTTTTACGCTTACGAAAAAAATACAAAAAATGTTTACTAATTGTTATGTAGGCCTAAAGTTGAACTTTTTCCTTTCGTTATTGAACATTTTTTGTTTCTTGAGCTAATAACTTTTACAATTTCAAAATAAACTAATTTTTAGTGGCATATTTGAATTCTTTGAAGGTTCTTCTATAAAAAAGCTATTGAACACTTTTGGATTGGGGTTTATTTACTATTTTTGGCGAATTTTTAAAAATATGCTTGCAAAACGCTAAAAACGGGCTGGCCAATTTTAGCTTTAACCATGCCTGTTCTAGGGAATGTTTAAAGTTTTAAATAATGCAATACCGCAATGAAGCTGCAGACAAGTATCTCTGTTTATACTGAGATACATACAAACAATAAAATGTATCAATAAAAAGATAAATAGTCAAAAGAAGTAATGTATTATGCAGTTAGACTCTAGCAATTTGCTAAAATGGTGTAAATTACTATTACGATTTCGGAGGTTCCCCAATGCAGAACTCATCTTCGTTCATGTAATATCCGCACAAAACTCCTTGTTTTAGTTCCTGTACCAAATTAAAGATTTATTGTCTTGTAAGTATGAGTTGCAAAGTTAGATTATCACACCAAACAGTTTCGCGGACAGTTCGCTTGAGGCACGGTGAGTTTATTGTGTAGGACTTTTATTTGCCCCACTTACAACACGATATTGTCAGAAAAAGGAAAATTGAGGATTTGTATGGCTTATTAAAAACACTTTCACCACAAAACACTAACACTACAGACAAATAAATGGTAGGCGTACTGGAAGGGTCTTTGCCATACTCAGTGAAAGTTCTGTTAGACAATGTTTACAGACACAGTTTCTCCAACCAAAATACACAGCATGTCTTGCGACTACAGTGCAAATCTGTCTGGCAACAGCGCAAAAACTCTCACCCACCTTATTTCGTGCTTCCGACTGTAGTGAAGGCAGAATACAGTGTTCGAATAAAACCGTCACTAGTGCTAGCTGCATAGCATTTACGTAATATGCTCTATGTGAATAAACACCAAATCTGTAAGCAGTCTTAGTAAATGCACATAGATTTATAATATTGTTACGTTTATTTTAATCATTAAGTAAAGCAGTAATTTTGTAAGCACATATTTTCCGAGGTTTCATAATTTCATATAAGGACATATGATTGACCATCTGATAAATTATATATTTATAACCAGTATAAAAAAGAAAGAAATGTTTCAACAAAATGTAATACAACTTTAGAATAAACCTAACGAATGCACAAAACCATTCTGGATTTATTGGCGGAGAAATGAAATTAAATCATGGATGATAACAGTAAATTGGCAGCTGCCCAAAACATTAGCTTTTAATTTTGTATCTACCCTCTTCAGCGTTATTCTTGTCAAACAGCCAACAGTAGGGTTTATACAATTTATCTGTTTAAAGATTCGTCTGCTTTATACAACTGCTGTACTATATTAATAGGTCCTTAAATTATTTAACCATTCTGCAATTGATTCAGTTGTTGGATTCCTGTTATTTGACTGAC
>JAGFPH010004925.1:55759-96130 GCA_018207615.1 Philaenus spumarius | reverse complement strand
TATAGAATGGATAGACGTATTTATATTACAGTAAAATTATACCAAAACATAATCTGAATGTGATAAAATGTCTCTAGCGAAATACCGTCGGGTTTGGAGGTGGGAGGGGTTGAAGGTGTAAAAACAGTGTTTTCTAGGTTTTTGCAAATATCTCGTAAACCCTTCCCTTATCTTCCCTTAACAGCTTAGTTTATTCAATATAATTCAAGTACGTTAACTTCCAAACAAAAATGGTTCTATAAGTATTTAGTGTGATCAATAGTTTTGGAAATATGGAGGTGGGAAAGTAAGGTTTTCTGTAAATATGGTTGAAAACGTAGGATTAGTAGCATACAATGACTGTATCTATTAAAAACCACCCCTTCATATACTAAGCAAACCTCAGCTGAAAACAAAAAAAAAGCTATAAATATAAATATTATTTAAAATGACACAAAATGTGTTACAATGGAATACTTTCATTGTAAGTTGAGAAATGTAAATTTTTATAATTGTGTATAAAACTCTACATTTTCAAACTCACGCAATTAAAGTAGAATAACAATAAAGGAAACGTTTAAAGTGAGTAAATATAAAGTTATAGGGGGTTAAAATAATAATGTGTAATGCCCAGAATAAAAGAATATTGATAAACATCGCGAGGAAACCCGTTGACAGTGAGAAAGGCGACAGTGTTGCATGAGAAAAAGTGTGGAAAATCATATAAAAATGAAGCTAGACAATTTTCTTTGCGGTTATCCAATAGAAACAGCAAAATGACAAAGTTTCGGTATTCTACGGGACAAACTAAAGGACTTTAAAGAGGTAACGGATCTAGAAAACGTAAATGGGGGAAGTGCGGCCGGTCCCGCCGTCGTAGAAATATCACTCGAATTTCTGCAGAAAGAAAGAAACGGGGACTTCTCGAAAATGTCATTGAATTCTTGATAACTTCACAAGAAGAGCAGTTACAGGAAAATATTTAAATTATACAAACGCAAAATTCAGCGACGAGCCACGGAGAGAGTTAAGATCAACAGATTACGTGGCAGATGTAGTGGGGAGTATAGGCCTACTCTACCAATTATCTTTACAAAAACAAAAATATAACTAATTAATTAAAGGCAATTAAGTGATTAAAGGAAATAAAAAAAGAAATTAGTACATATAATTAAATATTAGAAAAATTTAAGTAATACCGAAACGCTTTCGAAACGCGGATTAAATGAAGCGTTCGCAAGGGAATTTTAGGACATAGTGTGGTACACGTGGAAGGGAAATTACCCTACATGCAGTCCACATTTGTTTTGTTTTTGTTTTTTGTAGAAGATGAGATGGGATAGACTCGTTCAAAGATGTCGCTCTTATGTTTGCAGCTTAATAAGTTATTATTTAATTTTCTTGCGAGTAACTACATTATAATTGCTACAAATTATTACATAAATGAACCGATTGACTTTGAGAGGTTTATTGTACAAATCAAAATTGTCATAAATCACTTTGATTTCATATCCAAGTTATGAAATAACCAGTTGAGCGTCGAGATATACCTCGAGGATGTAACAATAGAGACTACTCAATTATAACTCAGCAGACACCATTAACTTTAAAAGCAACACACCTACAAGAAGCAGTGTCAGCCAACTCCAGAGAGCGGTTCCAGGATAATCGCGAAGGGAAGACATCCATCTCACCAGTGAACAGCAGGGGAATACTTAGCGCCTGAACTATGAACAATGGACCTTTAAGGTTGGAAACTTAAATTAATAATTTCTCTTGCTAATACAAAGTTGCCTGAGATAGAATCCCGATATAGTTTATCTATACTTTTTTAAAGCTGGGTAGAGGAAGTTAGTATTTTTGAATGATTTAAAATAACATATTATCAGAAAATTTAAATTAATTATGGTGTTAGAAACGTAAATATACATAATAAAATAAAATCTATTTTGAATTTCAAATAATTGAGATAAATCTTTGTTTTAATAAACGTGCAAGTATAAACAAAAATAAGGTTCAATCTGCATAATAGGATAAGATATCTAAATATTAAAAGAATTGTAATTTTATTTAAATCGTTAAAAGACAACCCACATTGATTTTGAAAGTTTTAGTTATTTAGTAAATAAAATTGTTTTGTATATAGTAGACAAGTTCATCTTAAATAATTACGTTTGTTTTTTAATTCAAATCCAAAATTCAGGCATTCACTATCACTTATAAACTGTATTTAAGGTGTAATAGGGGTTTTACACAGCACAAAAAATAGGGGTTTTAAGGTCAGTTCCAGAAACCTACGTTTCAGGGATCAATTAAAATTAAAATACAGTGTAAACCCTAAACTGAGCGGGAAAAAATATAAAAAATTAAAACATTTACTGGAAGTTATAATAAAAAATGGGGTTCCAGGGTGCCCGGGCTGCTGGACATTCTGAATGAAGTTGTACTATCTAGGCCAAATAATATAAAGAAAATAAATACTTCCAGTAGATGATACAAACTTTTTATTTTGCAAACATATGAACTAACAATAGATACATGGGGAAACAGCTGTAAATAGACAGTTGAAAAAGGACTTGTTTATAAATTGTAAATGTTCCCAAGATTAAGAAGTTACGATGCAGTGTTTATTTTTAAATATCAACTATTGTAATAAGTAATTGCAATAAATCTAGCTATGAAATTATACAAAAATAAATACAACAATAAATATATAAACAATATTTTACATTTTATTTTGTAAGCTCCCGGATTTGTTACGAAGTGAAATGAGGGTTATCATTAATTTATATTTTAACTATATTAGATGTAGAATTTTATTGGTAGCCTACGGTGCAACACGCGATGAAGTCAAATCGCATAGTTGCATTTTGTAGTAAGCCAACGACCGAGCTAGACGAGTAAAACTGAGTGGGACAGAGGTGTTAAATAGAGGCGACTAAATTCGAAAAGGGGCTTTTTGGGTGGTACGAGTGTAGCTGTACGTCGGGGCAGGACGAGCTGACCGGAAGAAGCCACGAGGACAAAATAAGGTGAGGGAACATTTATTGTGAACATTGGGGAAAGTGTTATAGTATCAAGCTAAGTAGAATCAGTTTTTTTTGTTTCATAATTAAAGTAATTATTTATTTGAATGATATCTGTGTTTGAGATTTTTGGGAAGTATTATTGTTTCTGAATATATAAAGTAGAGCACTGTATTCATTAGTCTATTTAACTGTCATTGGAATAAAAGCTATGTTATTTTCTTGATGGGGTTTGAGTTATTGTAGCAAGTATATGATCCTCTCACAAAATAATTAGGGCCAAGCGAGTAGTCTTTATACAAAGATCCCTACGTAATAAATTGGTGGAGGCGCCGATTTTTAGGTTTTTACCTAAATACCAAAAGTTTTACTATTAAAAAGTTTTTGCTTAAGTTATTAAATATTGTTCTTTTCAAAATAATTCCATTGAGTAAATTTAATTTTCTTTTCTTTTGAAGGCACATTCATTTCTTTAATAATCTGTTGTGTGAGAGAATTTGATTATAAACAGTTATTTATTATTTTAAGTGCATTTTCGAAATTGTAAATTTTGAGATACATGTTGTGTGACTATGATAAGTAGTTTAAGTGTATTTCATGTGTTTGTCGACATTTTATGCGTTTTAATTTGAAACTGTGTGTAGAATATATAATATGATCTTGTGTTTCGGTGATTTCTTAGATAGGGAATATTTTAGGCGAACAGTGTTTTTTTTGGCAGTGTGTTTTAAGGAGATTAAGTCGTGCAGATAAATTTAATTAAGTATTGTGGAAAGCTAATGGATATTGAGAAGTTAGCCGTAGACAATAGTGATTAAAGATCTGTTTCGTCAGCTTTAGAGCACACTTCCGTTACTGTCAACGACATTGCGGGGAATCCGCTTATAACGCGCACCGGGAGAGGTTTCCAGACGGCACGTGTTTGCAGATTTTCAATTTGACAACGGACATAATTTCCAATGAAAATTACTTTAAGCTTGTCAGAAATAAATATTTTGACGCGGGAACGTGCTGAGGAACTGTACAGAGAGTTAGGTTTAGAGATTCCTGTGCAATCAGATTTAGAGTATTTGCGGTCGTATTTAAGATTAATTAAGTTAAAGGCAGATTCAGAAGTTAACAAATCATTAGGGGATTACGATAATGTGTTAGTTGTTAAAAATTCACAAGGTAAAACAATAAAAGAAAGATTATTGTTTAGGTTATACATTTTTTTACCGCATCAAATCAATGACTTTGCCGGGTTCTCAAAGGAAAACGCCCCGCTACCGAGAATTGTTGCAAATAAAAATGTTGTCCAACTCGACTTAAATAAGGGATATACGAAGTCTCAAGAGTTAGGTAATCATACAATTTTAAAGGCCTGGGCCCTAGGACTATTGAGGAACGTTTACTCATGTAGGGAGTAGGCTATATAGTAATAAGTCTTATAAAATAGTTATAAGATGTTTGAAAATTTTTAATGCGTTTTCATAAATACATTGTTGAAAATCAACACATATTACGAGTATAATAGTAATATATAAAAGGTATGTACTTACGGGTGCATACGTTCATATGGGTGTGTGTGAGGGTTGTGTGTGGGGTGTGGGTGTGTGGGTGTGTGGGGGTGTGGGGGTGTGAGGCGGGGTGCTCGTGTTAGTCTTGGGCGCTTTTCGGTAATGTGTCAGCAAACTTTAAACAAATTCCTAACCTAACCGGTTCAAAGTTACGGTTATGAGCATTTCACAGTTACTCGTAAATATTATTTTGTTGATCCTGAAACGGGTGCACATACGCAAACAGTCGACAGCAATTGGCGGTTGGCAAAACACCGTAACAAAGTTTTATGATTGATTCATATGAGTTTTTATGGCTTATAAAATAAAGGTAAAACTATTCCTTTCATAGTTTCTCTTTAGAAAATGTTTAAAGTTTGCTGACACGTAACCGAAAAGATCCTAGTTTTGTAACTACTAAGAGAATGTAATTTTTCTTTCTTTTTTTTGTAAATTTTTTAAACTAACGTATGTTGTTTCTATTTTTGAAAACAGTTGTAGTTTCCGATTAATAAAATTAATATGTTGTGTATTTATAAGCCTATAAGTAGATATGTTAATTAATTTAATTTCTTGTACTTTAAAGTTAACAAAGCAGACTATGGCTGAAGATAATTACAGTAAGTGTGATAATGTATATATTTAGGACACCATCTTTAGTAAATATTATTGTTTTGGTGGAAGTATTTTTAAGAAATAAAGGATTATACGACGTTATACCAAGAACAGACTGAACAAGTAATTTGCATGTGATTGTGAGATTGCCAAAGAACACAGGGATTGGCGTGCGAACCACTCGTGTATAATTAACATAATTACACATTTAAAACTATACCCGTTATAAATTTTATTTTAAAGAATATATCTGACTTTTAAAACGGTTAGCTTGTCCCTTTTAATTGGTGTAAAATTCGATAAACCTTTTTCCCCTGATACATAACTTTACTTTGGTCATCTAAAAAATACGATCTAGAATCTCCTTATTCCTCAAACTCCAAATTAAGATTCAGTTTTTTTCAACAAGAAATTGTAACAAGTATTGACTAAGCACAGAGGTTTTGTTAATAAATAGTTGTTACATTTTATTCAATCAAATAAAATGATTATCTGTGTATTTTAAATGTTCACCTCATTGTTAGCTCGGATAATAAGAACACATCAACTAAATATACTTTTCTATTAGGAAAATCAAAGATATAATCAATATTTTGCCTAAATGATGCATCAATTAAGACTGAAGGCCTTGGAAAACTTGTTTAGGCAATCAATATACGTTGAAATAGGAAAATTTGTATCTTAAAGTTTATAGAAAAAATCTGAATGACGTCATCACAGAACGGAAGATATAACCATTCCCTAAACACATTTACTGTAAAAATTTTGATAATATGCTCTACTTTATCAATTATTTCATCCTTTAAGTTTTAATGATATTACTTCCTTTGTCTGTTCCGGTGGTAGACATGGCGAGATTTGAAAGTGCAAAACTAAAGTGGAAAGTAAATTTAAATTGAGATTCTGTTTATCGGTATCATTATTTTATTTTAATAATAAAAATATTGCGTTAGTTTAGATCTGTTTTCCAAATCTTCCTTACTGATTGGTTTAATTTGTGTAAAAATGTTTAATGTATATTTGTATAGCTGTTGTTAAATGGTATGTTTCATATTCTTGTAAGTATTTGTTTACAATGTTTGTTTTTGTAAGGTAAGTGACTGTCTATTTTTAAGTTATTATTTTTTTAATAGGAGGTACGCATGCGTGCTTCACTCGCTAAGTTTGATTTAATGCAGTTTCTCTGTTTTCGTTGTATAACGAAAATAAATACAATTAATTTTTCTGTAAGATGTAAAACCAAAAAATATATATTTCAGTATTTTCTGTTGTATAAAGGCTCATGTAATTGTAATATTGGTTTAACTGATTTTGTAAAAAAAAATTTAGTTATAAAGATCATTGTTAGTTAGATTAATATGATGTGGTTAGTACAAATCTGTGCTTTATCAATCGGAAAATGTCGTGAAAATTAAATTTAAAACCTTTTTGACTAAATCAAAGCTAAAAGAAATTATTTTACTTTACTGCTTGTGGCAAAATGTAACTATAATTTAAACTTAACCTTACTTTATATAGTATTTGCTCTACCAAGCTCATGACTAACATAATTTATTTCTGACTTCTACTAAATTAAAGGACATAATTAGACACTATTCACATTTTGTTGAAACAGACGCGTCACTGAAAGAAATATTGTTTCCTCTAAATATGATGAAAATTATTATCTTGATAAAGCTTTGTAATATAGATGTTAAACTTGTTGAAATAGATTTAGTATTCCTAAATAAATTTCACATACTACTCTGAAGAGACTTATTCAGGTAGTTTGGTTGTATTAATTACTTTTAATAGGATTAAAATTTATTCAACCCGGGTTTGACTATTTTAAAATCATTCCTCAGTGAGCATGATAAGAACCTCCACTCAAAACTTCAGCTCTCTATTGCAGTTCTCTAGATACTGTGAAGAATTTATGAGTGCATTTTGTCATTTATAAATATGTATTTTGAATAAGGTCTATAATACCTGTTAGTATAATATACAAATCAACTATAGTATAATTTTTAAAATATTTAGGCGTATACATTGAAAAAAGTTTACTTAAATAAAAATTTACATAAATAGTATTTAAAATGTACATTTCTGTATATTCTTTTTGAACCATTTTACGTTTATAGTTATTGAGAAGTATTTATTTGTGTAATACTTGTTTAAACTTGGGTATTGTATGTTTTTTAATTACCTTTTTATATTATTATTGAAAAGTATGTTTGTGTACTGGAATCAAATGTTACCATATACAATTTGTAAATAATTAGGTTTAAAATACATTTAAAATACTAAAAGTTTTTGTTTTTGAAAGTAAGAGCCTACTCGAAACGCAATGTGTAAGCAATTTTGTTATACAATATTCGTTGCGTTACAAGTGGCCACAAGTAGATAGACAAGTTATGATGTAATATTTTCTGATTCATTGCATTTCAAAGGATAAATATGAACGTTTTAAAGATTGCAAACAAAATTGTCGAAAAGTTCAGATGTTATTGCTTTTTTAAATAAACGCTAAAATATTTGATTTATATGATACTTTTAAGGTCCTGCGATAACGAACAAGCGATGAGCATTATGTTACCTAAACAAAGAGATGCAATGCTTTTTTTGTTATTCATACATAACATATTTTCTTGCAAAAGTATAAGTAAGTTTAAGCATTTGCTAGAAACACGCACGAAGCATAAATATTATAATATCGTGAAAGAAACAATGGCAAGTCACAGCCAATAAGAGGAAGTAACGTTTTTACTTTCTCCACCCTATACGTAGTATATGGAGAAAGTATTGTTTTCGTAAAAATGTTCGAATTTGAATTTTCAGTTGAATTATCTGTTTTGGTGCTCCCAGAACCCCAAAAAATTGTTTAGTGCAATTATCTGTGTTGGTGCTCCCTGAACCCAAAAATATTTTTAGTGGAATTTTTTGTTTTGGTGCTCCCTGAACCCAAAAAAGTGTTTTTAACGTGGTGTCTGTCTGTCAGTGTGTCAGTATGTATACACGACCAGAGGGGACACTATTGGTTCGATTTTCATGAAATTTGGTATGTAGGTACTAAACCCTAATATCTCCAGGCGTTTTTTCATTTTTTGGAATTTTTAATTTTTAAGGGTAATTTACCCCTAAAAACCAATAAAAAACGACAAAAATGCAAATTTCTCAAAAACGGCTCTAACGATTTTGATCAAATTTTCAGTATTTATAGTGCTTAAGATGCCAAACAAAATGACACCACCCGCTTTTATCAAAACTTCGGCGTTTCATAATTATGGGGAAATGTTAAAAAATAAACAAGTTTATGTTGTCAATCTAGCATCACGGCGACGGCCGCACGGGGTAGCACAACGGTAGCGAGGACGGCCAGTAATTCAAAGGTCGCGCGATCGAATCCCGCCTGGGACAATAACTTTTTTATACGATTGACGTAGGTAGAATATTATTTTTTTGTTTTGTTCTAAAAAGTAGTAAATAAAATGATTAAAAACAATATTATTTTGACTACAGTAGGTTGGGAGAAAGTTTGTGTCAGTTAACTGATACCGTTTATTTTTAAATCACATACACCCCATGCAATTTATTAGTTGTTTATAAAAAGTGTGTTGTCGTCGTCTTGTTTCAATTCATTGGCATCAGTCTAATTTGTTTTAACTTTTCAACACACGTTTGATTTATATGCCAAAGTTGTACACTAGTAATGTTTGAATACCCCACGTCAAGTAGACTCTTGTTCTCGATATGGATTTAATATTTTTTCTATGTCAAATATAATAGCATACTAAATCAAAATAACATAAAACACACATGTACATTATAAAACATTATATACACAAAGTAAAATGTTTTCCTATTTGACCGAATTATAATACTGTATATAAGATTTTTTCAATTGAAAACTACAGATGTATAAATAAAACAGATTGTCTTGTTATTTGTCTGGAAATTCAAAGCTACCCAAACACAGATATTTGTTTACATATGTAGTAATTAAAATTATACTAGACCTGTCCGTAATAGAGGGATAAATCAGGGACTGAAAAGAAATCTAACAATCGTGACTAATTTAAAATATACTTTTAGTCCTAAGCACCTTAATTGGATTGTGTATTTAAGAAAATGTTAACTAATAAGAGCTAAATGGCGTAAACAACCTAAATTGAATGACAGGAAATACCAGGAATCTAATTTGGTATGCAATATAGCACCTCAAACTTTAACCTAATGAATTACAAATAACTATAAACTTTCGATACGAAAGAAACCACAAAGAAAGTAAAGGATACACAAAATAACAACATTCAAAAAATAAACAAAGCAATATGAATTTTAACATTATATATAGTATTAAACTAGTTTTTTTAAAGTTTGTATTGGTGATGGATATCGTTAATGTTTTTTACTCTTAAAACAATAATAAGTATGTAAAAAAATATACCCTGGAAAACGTGAAATGTAAGAACTTTTAAAATGTATGTAACACGTGTGTGTATATAAATGTGATGTAAGTAGTAATATATATGTTTAACTCTGGACCGTGATAGGTGCTAAACCTATCTTAGCAAGTGCTGCAAAACAGCAACCTCCATGAGGGGTTTTTATTTTTAATCATAGCAACTGATATATTTGTTTTAAAATATATTAAATATATTTGTCCTTAAATTAATAAAATAATGATTTGTTTGTTTCAGTCAATCTATGAAATTGTTCTTTTTCTCTACAAGTTTACTAGTTGTTCATGGAACACTTATAACTCGTAAAACAAACTCTTTGTAGAACCAGCTGATTTGTTAAAATGAAAACAATTTCATAGTTTAATTAATTGGAAATCCAGTACTACACATAATTACCTAATTAGTAATAACATACATAGGCCTACTTGTAAACCACAAACATCTCTACATATATAAATTCACAGAGTATTCCTAAATGTATCTGGTTTTTAAGTAATCCACCTCAGGACGTAAAGCCCACCATACTCTATTTCTTTTTGTCTTTTCTAAACTCTAGAGGCAATTTATTGATTATTTTAGAGCCAATATAAAAGACTACCTTTTAAATAAAATTAATTTTACTTTTGGTCTCTTTATTTGCATCTGTGCTGTACTCCTAGAGGTTTAACAATTGTATACATGTCAAATTTGAGAAATATAATCTTTTTATTTTTCCAAAAATTTACTCTGACAAAGAAGCAGATTGAATCACAATGTTGGTATATTTTATAAATTACGTTACCTAAACCGTTATAGGTAACTGAAAAGATAAGTATTGGATAGGTTTTTAGTGACCTAAAAAAAGACCACGACAATAACAGCTTCCATTTTGCATAAATGTATATGTATATATTATATGTTGATAGTTTAGTTGTGCTCCACAAACTATAGTTTCAGATGAAAAGCATACTGTACACTAGCTTAGAAAGTAATGACTTGTCGCATCTAATGCAAGAAATGACCCTAGAGTCTGTCGCCGAATATAAATTGTCTGATGACAGCTTGCAAGTCGTCGTGTGTTTGTTCATTGCAAAACGTAATGTAAAACACATTAAATTTATCATGATGCGCGCATGCGCTTGTCTGATATCTAATGTCTGTTACTCCATCACTCGCAACTTTTTAAATTATTTAAATGGTCCGGTTGGCCAATGGAATTAAATATTATTTCACTCTTTATTATTGGTAATTAATTTTACACAGAATTTAGAAAACATTTGTGCAGCATAACTTCTGTTTGGATGGCTACCATGCAAAGTTAGTTTAATAATTTATTTACCACTTAAAAACAAACGTTTAGGATTATCAAATCTTTAAAAAAAACACTAGTTATATAAAATACTTTTCTTTGGCACGATCAAATGAAAACAGTATTTATCTTCGAAATATAAAATACACGACATCTTCTTTATAGATATTATTCTATGTTTAACTTTAACTAGTCTTAAATTAACAAGAAAACACCTCCATTCCCATTTAATTGTCAAAAAATATAATGGATAGACGTATTTATATTAGAGTAAGTCTTTGGTTCTTCTTAACAAATATAAGGATGTATGTCTTAATATACTTCTTTGGTCAATCTATCTTAACATCAAAACACCATTTTTATTCTTACAAATTCAATATATTTTCTGGTTCTTTTTTACAACTACCTGATTCAAATTCTTATATCTTGAAAACATACGTCAATTTATTTTGTATCCTAACTGAAAATGATTTGTTTTCATTAAGGCTCGGCTCTAGTAAAACAGAAAGCAACCTGCGACTCCCTATAGCGGCGGTAGGTTACGCGGACATTGCTCATCCTAAATCCATTTAAAACCCGCAATTATTCAAATAGCGTTTTTAAAAAAATACCAAACTCTTGGGGACAAAATTCTTCATCCGAATGGCTCGGTAATTTTTCGCTATAATTAATAGTTACAACGTAAAAAATATTTAAAACATTTAAAACCCGCAATTTTTCAAATAGCGTTTTAAAAAAAATACCACAATCTTGGAGATGAAATTCTTTAGGCGAATGGCTTGGTAGTTTTTCGCTATAATTAATAGTGACACCATAAAAAAATATTAAATATCAATGTTTTAAATTGTAAATAAATATTAAACAAAATATTATTCTTAATTTTTAAAAAGCCATTTGCATGCATATTGACCATAGCTTTAAAATGACATATCGTTTATAATTTTCCGATCAAAAATAAAGGAAAAATTTGGATTTTAATTTAATATTGGTCTTATTGAGTGTCAGCCAACATGGCCGACAGCTAGAGCCGACCCTTAACAATGTTGTAACTTAAAATGCATTATTCAGTCTTCATTTAAATCCTACCTTTGTACCACTTAGCACTATTTAGTTCAAATTTCACCTTGATTTGTTTCATATTTTACAGACTATTAATTAAATTATATTTACTCAAGCCAGATTGTTCTAACAATATTTAATATATTTAAATTTAATTATAACAAACATTAAATTTAATTGTATGAACTAATTTAAGTGTCCATTCCTATTCCGTTGTTGTATAAATTGTCCACTATGTTAACAGATGTTCTAATGTGCAAATCAATTAAACTGGTCAATTTCGTCATAACCTATATTTAATTACAGATTTGTTACACACAAATTTTCAACTACCCCATTTATTATTATTATTATTGTTTAAGTTTTTTTTACATTAAATACTTTAAGTCTATATTAAATATATTTTTTGTTACTAGTCATATTGTATTTTTAGGTTTTGACTACTCCGTGTTACTTTCATTTAGGTCAACAAACATTTACGTATTTCATGATACCATCCTACTTAAATTGGCTATTAATTCCAAGTTTATACATAATTATTACAAATTTGTCATTATTAATTTCAGTTTAAGTCTTCAATCAACAATATTTTCGATGATAACATCTTGAAGCCACGATGGCCGTGGTTGTTAAGGCGTGAAAGCTTTATCAATCGTCATGGCAACCATCAATTGAAAAGATCCGGGTTAAATTCACATTGACCCCGAATAATTTTCTAAATGGTTTCTTAACAGACATCATTGGCTGTGGTTTGGATTCCACGTAAAACTGTAGGTCCCGTCTTCATTAGCCTTAAAGTGCAAAACAGCAGAACGTTAAAAAAAATAAAAAAATTATAACATCCTACTACATTTCATTGGCAGTTTCTTTTAAATATGACAATGAACAGAGAGATTGACATGCGAGAAGCACTCATCAGCCTCCTCGAGTGTATTTGATACAATTCATTACCTACAGTTTTGCGCATTATTAATAATATTTTTAAATAACATAATTGCCTTTTTAAATAAAATTGTAAAGTTGAATTTTTTTACTGAGGTAAAATTTCGGTAATGACTGAGTAATAGTGAGGTAAAAACTCGTCACAATGATGCTACTAACATAATGTCATTTTTATTTTTAAAATTTTTGTTAAAAATAACTATGTTTGTAATATGTTTTTTAATAGTTGTAGTTGTAAATAAATAAATATGTTGTGTATTATTATTTATTTTCTGGTACTATTTCCTAAATATTGTTTTGATAAAAGTATTTTTAAGAAATAAAAACTTTTTCGAATTTAGATATACAGTAAACCAGAATGAACAATTAATTTAAATACTATTGTTAGTGTGACGGGTACACCTCACCTCGTAAATAATTCATAAATAATAAGTAATGATAATTAATAATAAAGGGTCCACTAATAGCGGACATAGTATATTATTGGCTATAAGGTACATTTGCTGAGAACACAGTTCCTAGTTAACCAAGGGAGAGGGACGCTAGTTGAAAGCATCAAGAGATGCATTCATTTAGTCTGTAACTGAACGCGTTCGCGAGTAGACTCAATAAGGGGGGGGGGGGGGTTGATCTTGCTTTGGCCTCATGGCGTAGTTTTAGTTAAAATAGTTCGGAACCTACAGAGAAGTTTGTATCGATTCAATAAACGTATTGAACTGTATCATGAGTTAACCAATTCATTGAAGAGCCTACCTTCACCGCCAACATCCTGACAACGCCCGTAGGCACGAGAGTCGAAGGCACAGCCCGATCAAGAAAAACACCGCTTCGAGGAACCGGACATAGGTGAGCCGGACTGGAAGAAGCGAGAGTCGTTATATTGGAGTGCCAACGAACACAGGGGTGGCGTGCGAAGCACTCATCAGTCTCCACGAGTGCAATTAATACATCCCATTAATTACAATTTTACTCATTACGCGTTGTAGTTTTAAAGAACATAATAATTGCCTTTTTAAATAAAATTTAAACTTGCCTTTTTTAGTGGTTTAAAATTCTGGAACCGCTTATTCAAACCGAATACATACTTACAAAAACCATATTGAGATTCAGTAATTTTGAAAGAGAAACTGTGCCTACTGTTGACTAAGTAAAGTTGTTTTGTTAGTAAACTATTGCTACACATTAAGATAAACAAAATCACGTATAGTTAAAATATTATAATATTTAAAATGCTCACCTTAGAATTATCTAAGCTAATAATGAGAATAAATCAACTAAAAATATCATTATAATACAGATATACAAAGATATAAACATTATTTTGCTTAAAAGATGAGTCAATTTAATCTGAACGCCTCTTAAACTTTGTTAGGCAATATTCTCTGTAATGGGCAAAATCTTATCTTAAAGTGTATTAGAGAATCTCTCAAATGACATCATCACAGAAAGGAAACATAACTGTTGTATAAACGTATTTTTTTCAAATTTTGATAATATGCTTTACTTTATCTCTTCCTTTCATCTTTATTGCTTTAATGATATCACTTTCTTTGTATTTTATGTGTAAATGTATTAATTTTGATACAAACATTTAAGCTTATAAAAATGTAAAACAATTTGCACAATTTTGTGTTTATAACTACAAATTTGAAGAAAATAGTGACTGCCAAAGTTTGAAGAACGTAAATAAAGGAACCTTATTTTGTATACATTTTAAATTATCATAACGCTTGACAGAAATGTATAATTTAAATTAAATCAAACTTGGTAAACCACTTTTCTTGACCATTAATAAGTTTTGTTCGAAACCGCTGTCTGTGGTGTTACATTACATCATATCTTAAAGCTATTCTAAACTTGCAGTCTTGGAAGTTTTTTTCATTTTTAATTTCCTCCTTTATTATCTCAAAGATCGACCAGCCAACGTTGTGTTGGCGATGATTGTATTGAATAAAAGCTTGTGGGAATCGATTGTTCTTTGAGTAAGCTTTAACATGATTTACAACAGCTGAGCCGTTACATCTGTAATTCTTGACCTCTCTCATACCGAATCTCCTTAATATTTAGAAAGTGGAATTTTCAACACACTGAACTCAAATTTGAAGATATTTTACTTAGATTGCAGTTATTTCCAAGGTGCGTTTTCCGGAAAATGTTTAAATGATTTTTCATTTCATAGTTCCTACACCCTGAAATTCCTACACATAAAATCATATTAAATCAGACCAACTAGGTAGCAATGTGCAATTTTGTTGTTAATCCTAAAATGTATTACAAATTTAATGCATTCCCTTTGTTTGAAAGTATTACACATCCTAAGAGTAGCGCATGTATCTTTTGTTCTAAAGTTATTTTGATATCATCAACTAAATAGGCGGGCCAAATAGGGACTGAAGAAGAAGGAATTTCTAATTTCCTAAGAAAGCGAATTAAAAAAATACATCACAAACGTGTCGTAAATCTTCTAAATTTTACCAAAATCGTTTGTCTGAATAGTTTTTGATTAAAACAATGTTCGAATGAATGTATATGTTAAATTCTTAGTTTGTAGTAACAAATGGAACTTCGGTATCTACATGCTAATCTCATGAAGGCCAGTAGTAAGGCATTCATTACGTTTTCACACATGTATGAGAACAAAAACCTAGACTTTCTTTTCTCACAAGGAATGCAACTGGTTTTTAATAAATATTTTATAAAAGCTCCATAGTTAGTGGAACGTGTAATTATAATCAACCACGGATAACAGCTGTGGCAGAAACATGCTAATTGAGTATAACCAAGGCAGCAAAGTTTACAACATTGGCTACTATAAAGCATTATTTAATATCACTTATTATAACATCTAAGATGCAAATTAGTTTGTAATATCTCCCTCTACACGGTTTACGTGGGAACTACGTTATATCCATGCGGTGCTGGAGTGACGTCATTCCATAGTCTTGAAGCATCCACTACATACAAAACTAACCTTGAATAGTTTTCCTTCAAATACTTATTAAATATTTATACATTTTAAGGTGCAGTTCGACATTTTATTGGGAAAACTATCCTGCTTTTGACACGTTATTTGTTAGGATAAGTAGGTAACTACATTAGGATAAGTAGGAGATGATGTATCAGTTAAATTTGTTACTGAGGTTAAGTTGCTATTAGGAAGAGGTTAAGTTGTTATTATGATAAGAAGTTAATTTGTTATTAGGATACGAGGTTAAGTTGTTATTAGGATAAGAGGTTAAGTTGTTATTAGGATAAGAGGTTAAGTTGTTATTATGGATAATTTTACAACGTTAATATGCCTCTGATTTACAATTTAACCTGAAATAGTGCCCAGAGTAAAAAATGGCTGATTGTAGAAGTGAAAATAATATTTTGAGTATCATTTCTTTGCCACTCTGCTATTTTTGCTATTTTTATATGTATTACTATAACCACAAACTGTATAAAATAACAGTTATATCAGAAGATTAGGTTTACTAGCATCAATTATTAATTTTAAATACAACTAAATACTTGTATTTGAAACTGATCAGAACTTTTTCTAAAAATGGTTGTGGGTTTGTATTAAAAATTTTAAGTAATATAAAACTTAATTTTATTCTTTTACATTTATATTATAGAAATATGATGATTATAACCAGAGAAAATTTGGTTGATTCATTAATTTGTCTTCATTAATTCATCAGAACGCTCATTAATTTACAATTAATTTGAAATGATGTAAGAAAAATCATAGTTGCATGAAATGTTATTATATTCTAGATCTATCTATCTGTATACAAAATTATAGATGTGAGAAGTAGGTCTATGTTTCCATAAAGTAGTTTCTATTTAGAAAAACTGTAGACCTGAAAATTAAGTTAATCTTTACTTAAACAAATCACCTTATATAGCTGTAATTACGGCAGCATAAAAATAATTACAAGTATGATACATAGCCTTCCATAAAAATATTGAAGTTAATACTTCTTTAGGCGCGTTGGGTAGCTATGTTGAAAGATGTTGGATGGGTATAAAACTCCGGCTTAACGTCATGCTGTAGCATACTATATACATTAGTATTATGTTCGGTGTACATCAACCGACGCGAAGCAAAAGAGAGAAAGTTGCGCGCGCAGCGCGTTTATGTATATGTATGTATATAGTATCTATGGATATGTGCAATTCTTTATGTATGAATATAATCTGATTTAAATTTAGTGGTTAGGGCATTGTCGGATACATGTATTTTAACTGGTAAATGTGTACATTTATTATATAGATTACAAATCTGCAGGTTAATAATACTAATTTATATGTTAAAATTTTGGATTTAAAAACGTTAATTATTTAGAAGTTATTAATATTGCAATGAATAAATTAATAATCGAATATGTTTATAAGTTATATGAAAAAATATTAATGTTTTCGAAGGTAAACGAATCTGCTTTTTTTAAATACGTTTAAATGAATGTATTAATTTTAATTATTAACTTCATTTTCAATTTCATTTTATTCAGTTACTTTTTTAAAAAAACTTGCTTGCTTATTCAAACTCGCTTATCAAATCAAATCTCGGCTTATTTAGTTAGTATACAATACAGATTAAATCAATTCCCACCCAGCATATATTTCCGAATCTAATATAAAATAAATAGATTAAACAATAATTTTAACATAACACCTGCCAACAACAACATTTACAAATAACAACATTTACGCAAATAACTTCCTATGCGAGCAATAAGTTAGGCCAGCCTGGGATCCACCCACGTGTCGGTTGCAAGGGTGGTTTTTATTAAAAACTTAAATCTTCTCATTTGCTTACAGATGACGGTGAAGGGATACGATGGGGTGTTTTTAAGTAGCTATACTTTACCTTAGTTTTTGATGTTCTACTTAAAACTAGTTAATGCTTAGCTAAGCAGAAATAATAAATAGTATGTTGCCCATGACATTTATAATTCTCTAGCTGTGTGTAAATAAGTGTAAATAAGTGCAGAATTATATCCACATAAAGGGTGTTACTGAAATTTTGAAACAAAAAGAACACTAAATAGAGCTTGAGACTGGTGTGAATTCGTACATATTTTTAAAATACAGAAATCTGTAATTTATTGATCCGAACCTTAGAGGTTGTCAATTTCGTTGCAAGAACTACAGACTGTAAACATACATAACATGTATTGCTTATCATATGTATGCTCTTAGCATCTTTCTAGATGTTGACCCGGCTTTTCAGAAGGTCTATTACAAAGATCATAAATGTAAACTACATACTGATAAATATAAAAGAAGCACAACTTAATTCCATTGGCAGTAATATAGAAACTAAAGCTGTAGCACAAGTTTACCAAATATATCTAATATTTGCAAGTCAAGTTTCTTTTACAAATCACAAGTTAATTTTGTATTTCGTTGGTTATTCTAATTTGTCAACGGCGTACTTCTCAATTTTCCTGACTCAAATTTAATTTGTTTTCTCAATAAAGTATACTATATTGTTTGTACGCCAAGGTGTGTGTTTTCTTATATGTAATAGTTTTATGTTAAGTAAAATAATCTTCTATAATTATTATATTATTAATAAATTTTATTCAAATTTTACTCAGACAAATCCATTTTTACTATTATAACTTTTAAATTGCCTTAACTTATTACACTATAAATTATTTATATTAACATTAATGATATAGTGTGAAAGAAATAAGCTAATACAATATTTTGTCTTTTTAAAAGGTTTGTTAATACACAAGTTATATATAAAATTATTAATTATTTTATTTATTTCATATTCTAAGCAATCCTAAACCTTATTAAAAAATGTATTCGTTTTCAGTATCCAGACCACTAACTGAATAAAATAAACTATGTTACCTTTATTTCCTTCAGATGATCTTTTTTTAGAATTGCCGTCCTGTAGCCAGATTGTGTTTTGTGTAGTCTTAATGTTTTAGTTGGGTGATTAGTTGTTGTATCTGAAGATGGTATAAAAGAGTTGAAACGCGTCATGTATATATCATAAAATATCACTTGACGGTAATATCTTTAAGATACTTTATTCTTATTAAAAATAAATTACTAATTATAATATGTGTAGAGTTAGCAAGGGGTGTTTGGCCAATACACGCATGCTAATAACATTAAACAAATTTTAAATAAGTTTTGTATACAAAAAATTGTAACACTGTTATGTAATAGGCTTAACATTAAAGATGCTATCAATGCCACAATTACCACGATTGTATTAGCAGTTAAGTTAATTACAACTATAAGCTAAAATTTATTAAAATAACAACTAAGCCGTTTAGGACTAAATTTCAAATGTATAATTAATTGATAATAATTCCCCAAGCATTTGTTAAAAACACAGAATCTCTCCATAACCGACAACCGCTTGGTCCGTTTATTTCTTTCTCTATTTTTGTTTCATTTTTCAATTATTTGAAACTGAACTTAAATATAATAGATTATTAAGAAACTATTTGTTATACAAATACTAAACGATCGCATCTGTTCCAGTCCCTAGATTATAATCAATGGATACAGTTAGTTATCGAGTTCATGAAGTACATTATAACAGAAAATGCAGGGTCTTGACTACGCTCCTATTAGTATTGGAGAGCAACTACTACATTAGACTCTGTTAAACATAGAAGAGAACTGAAATAAACCTTTTTTCAGCATTTATTTATTTATTCTAGGTCAAAAAACCCCCAACAATTACAAATGTTTTTTTACAAACCCATATCAAAAGTGGCAATTTTAGATGTTATCAAAATTCTTATGTAGTCTTTAAAATTTCCTTAATAATATTCCGCAAACATTTATTGTGAACTGTTTTGTTCTAAACGTTTTTTTTTCGTTGTTAACAAGGTGGAGTCAGTTTATAATAGTGTATACTTTGCGTTAGTGCGATAGAGAGAGAGTCTTTAGTCGCCGCCCGTGTGCTGCGTCAAGGTTTCTTATTTTAACCAATTTAGAATAGGTTATACATTTTCACTCTATTTATTATTACTATAATTTAAAATATAAAATATGTGTGTGCAGGTAGGTAGTAAACTTGGTTTTAGTTTACTAAAACTAAGTTTCTGTAAACTAAGCAGAAACCAATAGTTCGGTTTCAAAATTGATTCTAAAAAATACTTTAAAATATTATTTCCCAATCTGACTATAATGTATGGTAAGCTGTATGAACTCACATTTAGAAATTATGTATTTGTCTAGAGTCAAGAAAATTCCTTTTTTTATTTTTAACTATTTAAATAAAATGTTTTGTACGAAAATATCATCTATTCACCTTGGTGTAACCTTGTGAATGACTTTAAAATTAAATCTTTTGGAAAACGTCCTTTAAAGTTAGTAACAATCGTATCATTGGTTTAGTTTAGTTATCTCTAACATATAAGGAATTTCTAGAGGAGCAGCTAACATGAAACTCAGTTAAGAGTTCAGTTAGTACAGAAAATAAAGTGTTTAGTTTTGTATTATATTAAGTCATACACACGTTATAATCCGCCCCAAGGGGCTCCTTGTGGTGTCGTCAAAATCAAGAACAAATTCCTAACATCGTAAAACTTGCTCTTATTCAGTGTTGAAAAGGAAAATCATAAAAATACTGCATGTATTTTTGGGCATACAATTGGAAATTTTTATATTTTGTGAATATAACTGTTGTTTTTAATATTCCACGATATAAAAGTTCTTAAAAAACATGAAAAAAATTTTCTACAACAACTTTTTCAACGAACTGTCCATCAACGTTATAAGTTATAAATTAATTTCCTGTTACTATTGAAGATATAATTTAGGAACAGTTGGAATACAAAAGTGCAAGGTTCAACCACTTAAAGTTCTGTTTCTACGTTTAGTAAATGCATAATAAAAAACATTCTTTTCTGATTCATTATTTATGGTAATCAGCTGAAATCAGCTGTCTCTTCAATAAAAAAACGTATGTTCTTTTAGCCAGCTATTCTAATGTTACAAAATTATAGAAAATAACAAATTTGTAACATCACGTTAATTTAAAGAAACATTTATATACATAAATTATTACTATTTTTAAAAGAACTAATACTTTAAAAAAATATATTTTATAATTAATTATAGTTCGAAAAGATGAGAAAAATTTTCTAAAAACTAAATTTTTTAAATTTGTTTGTGTACAAAATATACGGTTTCAATTATTAATTAAGTATATCTCTATAAAAACCAAAAGTAAAAATATAATTCTATTGACTTAAGAGTGCAAATATTTTGTAATTAATATAGAATATAGTGTATAATGTGTTGTATTCGAACCATTGGAAGTCATAAATTAACTGATAAATTCACACTTTCGTTGGTAAAACAAGATCTAAACATTCCATCACCACATTTCTTATTAAATTTCAAAGTAATCACTTTTCTCATTTGCCCTAATCTTGCAGCTACAGCTCAGTAATTTAATTATGTTTAGGGAAACTGCCTCATCAATATCTACTTCAAGAGACGCTAGGAAAGCTCCTTTACAGTTAGGGTTGCTTGGGGGTGAAACCAGAGTTATTGTTTAAAATGTATCACTTCAGTTAGTTTTTAACTAAATAAGGAGCTGAATGTAAGCTGGTATGTAGCTTATGTTCAAATAATACAACTCTGTTAAAAGATAAATTAATAGTATTTTGTGATCAGAGACTATTTATTTAGTAGGCCACACAAAACTCATTCTGAATAGTTAGTATGTGTTCAATTAATATGAGTATTAATTAATATTATTAACTAGAGAATCCCTTAATTGGTTCATAGCCAACATACAGATATTTTATAATATCTGTTTAATAAATTTATACAGTAGTATCAATTATAGTTAATAGTTACGATAGTAAATAATATGCGATTTTATTGAACTACTTAGTTTATTAAATAACAAACGTACTAAAGGTAATAAAACTTACACGAATCATATCCATTTCTAAACACAAAATATGTTTTACTACTTGTAGGACTCAACTTTCTTTTAAATTATTTGTAAACTTAAGTGTTTTTCCAACTTAAGTGTGTAGTTCCACTACATTTAAATATATATAGACTATGTAATTGTACTAACGAGTTAAAATATATATTATATATTGATGCTTTGGACTCTATAATACAGACCTGGTTCATATAATATCTCTAATGCTATCTACTTGTTTGGATGTACTGGTAGCCTTTTAGTTTGAGAGAATATGTGTTTTTATTCCTTCACTGTTTCTAATTAATTAATCGTATTAGTTGGGACCAAATGTGAATAAATACAAATCCGGCTTATTTACTTTGACATTATTAGAAGGCATTTTACTTAGCTAAAATATTCATATTTTGAAGTGATAACTTCTATTGGCCCGTTGGGCACTTTCGACTTGGCTATGTTTTCGAAATCTTGCATCACGCCAGATTTCCCGCGAGATCTCGCATCACGCCAGATTTCTCGCGGGATCTCGCGTCACGCTTTTGTTTAGACACAAGTCAGATCGTGGAGAGGGAATATTATTAATACATTATTTACATTTATTAGCATAGCAATCAAATTAACACATAAGAATTAGTTAATATAATATAACAGCTGATTTCGCCCATCATCTGTAATTCTTAAACAAAACCCAGCGTAGATTATATTTTGGGGTTATGTTTACAACTTCAACCATTAAAATTTCTTGTGATGTTAATTTTCTTATATATATTAGTTATACAACTAATGTAGGCTTCTATAACTATAAGTTATATGGGCTTCTACACGTTATAACATTTTCTTTGGGGTTATAAACTGTATATAAAACTAACCTTTGATCATCAATATATTCGTTTATACAAATTTAAAGAAGGATACCTACTGTTTAACTTCGCAAACATTCGTACATCTTTGTATAACATATTGGATTATTAATTTGTTTACTGTAATATTAACAACTTCTAAATCATTTGATCTATCAATATGAAATAAAAGGTAACTAAAAGATAAAATTTTTACCTTTCTTTAAATATATAATAACGGATATAAATAAACAATTTGAACAAATAGGCCTACAGTTTTATAATCCTTATAATTGTACACATTTACCGAGTTAAAAATCCCCGTAGTCATAGAAGTTATTACTTCCAACGTGTGGTCTTAAGCACACCCAGTTAATTTTTTTTACTTCTCATCTTTTTGTCGCTATTACAAAACGAAACCACATCAAATGTTTTATCTTTAATTAAATAATGAGGATAGCATTGTAACTGTTGACTTAAGGCTTACATTATTGACAAGCTGACTTAAACCTTCACAGTTCGTTCCTGTCTCTAGCTGAGGTTAAATAGAGGAACAATAAACGTCTTACTCTGTGAGGTAAACGATTTCAGCTGTCGTTTTTTTACACATTTAGTTTATCACAAGTCTTTAAAGTTTCCAAATTTAATTTTTGTTAACAGAAAGTAAAATATTAAATTTTAACAATATATAATGTTTCAAGAAGTGACCAGAGTGTTGAAGTTTTGTTTTTTTAAGTAAAACTCACTGCTTCACATAACAAAACTACGCCATGTTCAGAATCCAAAAGCCTTCTTTATTATAATGTAAGCAGACTAGCCGACCTTATTTTAAGAATAAAAAACATTTTGATATTACACTGTTCTCATTATACTAATACAGTATGACATGAGATATTATAAAACTACAGAGTTTAAATGCGCACATTTAACACAGAGTACTTTCAACTGAAACCCTTTCTGACCTCTAAAAACATATTTTTCAATTTAAGAGTGTAAAAATTATTTAAATGAACAAAAATTTGAAAATAAAAAAATAACTTTAATTACTTTAAGTCCAAACTTGTTTTTAAATATAAGCAGATTCCAGTATGTTTGATAACCAACCCGCTGCTTTACCTTGTCCCATTGATTTATGTTGACGTATAGTACTTTTTGTACATAAATTGAAGAACTAGAAGTTTCAATTGGAATGACTTAATTGCTTCTTTAAATATACGTCTGTTTGAAGGAAACAGAACCCCAATTAGCTAAAGAAGTCAAGGTAGTGTTTTGAACATGTATTAATGATTACTTATTCGGACATTTGCCATCATTTGTGTGTTAAATAATCAAACACGACGTTTCGGGAATACAAATCAATTCCCGTTCTCAAGTGACTAAAACTAACGGTACATAAACCTAGGCAACTAGGCCTATGTAAGGGTGAACAAAATAAAACTACAATTAATTATTACTAACCTTAAATATCTACATGATGGATCTCAGAGATAAGACTGAGAAGTCAAACACAACAACCACAGACACAACACAATTCATGCACTGATCACACGCACATCATGTAGATATTTAAGGTTAGTAATAATTGTAGTTTTATTTTGTTCACCCTTACATAGGCCTAGTTGCCTAGGTTTATGTACCGTTAGTTTTAGTCTCTTGAGAACGGGAATTGATTTGTATTCCCGAAACGTCGTGTTTGATTATTTAACACACAAATGATGGCAAATGTCCGAATAAGTAATAATAATAAAATTCAACATCCATCATTAACAAACAATAACTTTAAACAGAGAATGTATTAATGACTTGGCAGATAAAACAGACGTGGCGTTGAAAGAAGCATTTAGTATATCTGAGAAATGTATATTATTTACACGAAATTAAAGTAAAAATCTTTTACCTCAGGTAATCATTTTAATTAATATTTTTTGTAACTAATTTATACACAACACAACATTTTTACATTAATGTAAATAGTTGAGAAGTAATATGTTAAAACATACATATTTATATATGAAATTCATAAAGCACCAGGTTTAGAAAAAGTTATTTTTAACCCCTCGTGGAAAGTAAATGATGTTCAAAGTGTTGAGTCTGAAAGAGGACCAGTAAAACATAGAGTTTTTGTTCGTACACATTAAGTTAAGAGAAAATTCATGAAAGATTAAATTTACAGGTACAATTACCACATATGATAACGAATAAATATGAATAAATACACAATTGTGTGGTTAAATCTGATAAAAAATATCAACATGTCAGACACATAAAACGTTGCTATTGTAAGTCTAGCTGTTAAATGAAAAACCTGAATTTTAAACTAAATAAAGTATGATTAACATAATGCAAACTATAAAATAATTAACTGAATGTAACCGATTTACCAAATAATTTACATTGCTCATAAGATTCTACAACGTATGAAAATAGATAGTGTCAAAGTTTTTATTATGACTGAATGTAGCTAACTATGAATTTCACTTTTAGTATACTCAAAATATAGGCTAATTTTGTAATATTTCTAGCAGAGAGAATCTTAATTCGGAGAAAATATTAAACGACTGATTAAAATGATTTAATTTGCTATGTAACATAAGCATATATATTAGGTTAAAAGTAACCAGCGTTTATTTTTCCTATTTCCAAACATTGTGTGTACAATGAACGTAATAAATTGATATACAGAAAGATATTGCATAAATACAACAATACAAGTTTTACTGAAATAAAATTATTGTGAAAAGCATCATTAAAAAAAGAAAAGTCGTTAATTTACCTAAAGGAATAATGATAACAAAACATAAACTGTATACCATATACACGCAATTCTCCAAGGTAAAGTGCTAATGTGATTTTAAGAAAAGGTATTAAAATATTTATTGAAACTAAACTGCCTTTAAAAGTTAAAGATGTCTAACCTTAAATAAGTACAAATGGGGTAATTTCCTCCCTTACCTCTCTTCTCAGTAATTGGTCGTTACGGAACCTGGTCACGTGGTACATCTCTTGTTTAATTATTTACTTCCTCAGAAGTCGTTTATACTTGTTCTATCAGTACGTTGTCTGCAACCAACTTGTCTATTGCAAGTAGGTAATTAAAAGTTTAGTGCAGAATAACCTAACATTATTATTTAATATTTATTAAGTGTACCAGTAGTTAAATATCTTGTATTTCTTTGCCATGTTTATCATAGTGTATTGTAAAGTTGCTCTGCTATACTGATCAGAACGTAGTCAAGGCATACTGTTATAATTCACTTTAAGAACTCGACATATCTAACTATATCCTTTATTTATAAGTGTCAAGTTAGAAATAAAATCCGAGTCTAAAAAAAGTTTCAGGTAAAGCATAAAAGATTTGATAATTCAAAAATAAAAATGTTTAAAATTATATATAAATCTGAATACTATGGGCTCTACTCCTGATAGCTTCATTCGCCAATTCATGCCGTGACATATTATGGTGATACCAATTTAAACCACAAAATCCCTAATATTGTTTATTATTTTTATATTTTTTATATTAATTTTTACGAAATGATTATTGATTTCCGTTGGCTGCACTGCATCAGCTGATTGATTGGGCAGGAATAGATGTGTGTGTGTTGGGTAACAAGAGTAATGATGTTCAACATTTTTAATTTTTGTTATGTGTTTTTAGTGTTTTCAATTTACTTTGACGGCGTCCCAATGGACGTTGATATATTTGATGTGACTCGTGTGAGTTTAAAAAAGCAATTATGTATTTCTAGTTAGTTGTGCAGTGTTTGATAATACGCAGAGTAACGAAACAGCTTTCACACGTTAACGAGGTCGAGAGTACGTTATTGATGGTAAGCAATTATATTTATAAGAATAAAATGTTTCTATATTCTTTATTTTGATGTATTTTAGCACTCTACGTGGGTTTTAATAGGCAATAGTGTTGCTTGTGCATTCTAGGGTTAAATAAATACATTTATTTAAGAGTCTGGTATCGTTTTTAACATTATAAAGTACTGAATAATGTTTTTTTATCAACTTTTGTGTTTAAAGATAGTTATCGTGATCTCTAAAACTGATTTAAATCACGGTAAGTCACATGTCTACTTTTAAGTGTTCACAGGAAATGAGTGTATAATTATTTGCAAGAATATAAAAGGAGTCCATGCCACAATTAACTACAGTAATCAATGTAGGACTAAGCATCTTTTATCTTACATGAAATTCATGTTTTCTTATTTTTTACCGAGCAATACTAAATATTTGTGACAAAGATGTTTTCTCCATCATCCACACTCTTATTCAAGTTCTTTGAACCTTTGCCAGTCAGCAGTGCAAGTGCGGAAATGTCATTTCTTCCTTAGGCCATGTTATACGAGCGCTGTTATCGCCGCGTTTTCAACGTCAAGTTAACGTCGGTTTATCGGGTAAAGCCCTGCACACACCGGAGCGATACTTTATCGCTGGAGCGACGCGATATAATTCCTAGAATTTTATCTGCGATACTTGGGCGATAATATCGCAGCGGAAACAGGTGCTTCCACACCAGAGCAGAAAAGAGACGCGCGGGAAAGCCAGTACACCTCAGGGGAGCGTAGGGTGCGGTGGTCGTGTGACTCTCTAGACGTAAAAGTGTTGTGTTATAGTTAGTGTTTGTATACTGTACTGTGTTTTTACTTACCATGACATCGTCTGATGAAGAAGAAACGTTGCTGTTACTAGCCGCACTAGAAGACGAAAGAACAAGGAAAATGTGGGTACACGACATAAATAAAGAACGGCTGCAATTTGGTGAGTAGGCCTACCATATGCTCATGCCCCAGTTAAGAAAAGATGAAAAAAGATTCTACATATATTTTAGAATGAATCAGGAATGTTTTGACGATTTGCTGAGTTTGATTGCTGACATTATTGAAAAGGAAAGTACCAAAGAGTTGACTTGGGAATTGAAATACAAGGGCAGACGTTCCCACGGTAGACGGCGTCACTACTTCCTGTAGCTCAAACTGCTTCCTCCTCACTGTACCAAACAACCTTACCAACAATTACCACGTGGTGGTACTAAACAATAAAATGGCAAAAATTATATGCACACGAAACATAATTACGTAGGCTTGGTTCATTAAATATTATGCAGTACCTATCCTGGAAGAAAGGTTTGGTCCTAGCTAGCAAAGTGCTTCTTGGGACCAGCGACCAGCAAAACTTTTCATATTTACCAGAAGTATTCAGTGTCTTTCCGATGTTCTCCCAGATCTTGTCTTTCTTCCGTATGTTCTTATAATCCTTATGATTTAAATCATAGAGCACTGGGTATGTATAAACAACTTCAAGTAAGTGTTCGGTGATACACGACATGTTGTTGTTACACGTGCACAGGACAGACAAAACTGAGTAGTTCAATGGTTTGGCCGCGTGGTATCGCTGCGATAAAGCGCTGCGGACAGTGCATGCAGCGTTACTGCGATAATATCGCTACAGTATCGCATTCGTCTCGGTATCGCGTATCGCAGTTCGCTCTGGTGTGTGCTGCTCCATAAGCCACCATGGTATCGCAAGGACCACTGGTATCGCAAGAGAATTTCCAAGAAAAAGTATCGCGCCCGCTCTGGTATCGCACGGAGTATCGCTCTGGTGTGTGCAGGGCTTAAATGGAACTCCCGTGGTCCATGTTATACGAGCGCTATAAACTTTGGCGAATCCGCGGTAACCGGGCGCTATCAACACCGATCCAAGTTATACGAAGCGCTGTCAACGCGCACTCACAGCGCATACTAGAGAGGCCACAGTAGTCAGAAGTATCGACTTTGTCCTGGTTCTAGTTGTTATTGTTTATTTCAAAGTGGTTATTGAGTATTTCAAAGTGGCAAAATGTTTGACACGGAAAAAAATATTTGGACTTTCTAACAGCAGCCACCTCTTTTTTTATGACGTTAAGTCAAATGATTATAGCAATAAATAATTGAAAGCTAAAAGCTGGTATGAGGTTGATGAGACAATGCAACATGGACTACCCTTCCTCCTTCACAATTTCTCATATGTTTATACTATTTGTAATACTCCAAGACAGCCTAAATGAATGGTGTCCATCATGGAAGTGAGTGACGCCAGGTTGACAGAGTCCCGCTTTGACGACACGATACGACCCGCTTCCAACGTCATAACTTGGGAATTTAAAGCCTGGTTCTCAGCGTTATCAACGCGGCGCCCGTATAACATGGCCCTTAATGCACTTAAAGTAGTGGACATAAACTACCATCGTTCAGAAAAGGTTGGTTGGCTTGGCTCTCTTATATACACCACAATATAGCCTACCTATTGAACCCAACCAAGTGATTGAGAGATTCGAAAAATCAGGAGAAAACCATGGATTTTCTCTATAGCGTTAGGCTATTTTAACCTAAAGTCACCTGTTCATTTATAATTACGATCAAAGCTTGTTTCTTTGAAGTCAAAGTTGTAATTTTTTTCTATTAGTAGTCTACTCTTTAAACATTTGTAGTTTTGTTCAAATAATTAAAAGGTTAACTATTCAATAACTATACACTATCTGAATAGTAAAATAAAAAATAAATAAATAAATACTGAAGAACTTTTTACATGAAAAAGCTCAAAATTGGTATTTTTAGTTTGATAATTTCTAACTACATAGTCTTTAACCCCCCCCCCCCCCAAAGTTCCCCTCCCAAAATGATGCAATGGATTCGCCACTGCAGGAAATAGGGTTTAGGGTTATTGTATTGCAGATATTCCCACTCGAATCTAATCAACACAAACGAATATGAGCAACAACTAGACACAAAAGAGCCATTGTGAGCCTGGAGAGAACTCGTTGTAGTACTTTTGATATCTACACTGCAAACAACACGTCCCGACGCAAAGAATTTTTGTAAATTTACTAAGTAAGGTTTCGGCTACCTTTCACGTTCCGCTGGGTACTTGGCATGACGCTTCAGGTAGCCCGGTATTCCGAACCGTTTTCCGTAAAGTTTTCTTTTGTTTCCAGTTTAATTGATGAGCCTTTAAGCTTCTTTTGAATTTTGTAGTCTGCAATATCACAATCGCCTACAGATCTGTATCTAGTCATAATAAAGCTGTATGGTAATTAGTTTTCTAGAAAAATAATTTTCTGATGTAACGGAATTTGTCTACAAGGCAAAAGATAATGGGGAACTACATAGACTTTTGCAGGAATATTTATAATCTATATTATCGTTTGGTTTACCTATAGTAAATAAGTTCTTAATACAAAGATAACCATGCATATATTTATTTCAATATGTGATTTGTAAAACCATTATTTTATTATAACCTATCGAATTGCCATGATCTGACATGTTATTTGGAAACATTGATTCAGTCTTACATATTAAGTATTTAGGTCTTATTGTTGATGAAAAATGTACTGTAGAAAATACATATTCAGGGTCTAAAGAGGTATTTGTTTATGTTTCTTTAAAAAATATAATTATCTTAAACTTGTTTTTCGTAGCAAAGTCATTGTCAAAAGATAATGTGCTTCTGTAAAATCAGAATATGAAATTTGTTGTTGTAGTATTTCTTATATATCACATTTAAACGTTATTATCAAGGTGCAAAACTATTTATTAGAATAATCCGTGGTCAATGTACAGTAATAATAATTCTAATCCTATTTTTGTAAACTTGAAACTCTTCCCATAAGATAAACATAGGCCTATGTTTATAAGGAATTCTACATTAAAAAAAAAGTGTGGCTATGATAGTTATAAATGGACATGTATATTTAACAAATATAAAACAAGCATGCATAACTTTATGAAACTGCAAAACTTAAACACAGTTTGTTTAAAAAAACGAGGTTTTTTATATTTCCCAAAATTGTATAATGTTGTCTCTTATGATTAAAAGTTTTATCTTTCGACAGATTATGTTTTGAAGGTTTGTTTAGGATTATTTAATATTGTATACTGAAATATGTATATATATCATCATCTTTATTTATTTGGGCGAAGTTAGGACCATTGGGTCCTCTCTTCCACTTAACCTCGAAACAAAAAATACACAAATACATAAAAATTCATAATACAAATAAAAATGAATACATAAACAAAACTACAAATAATAATTACTTCTAAAACATATCGAATAAAAACTAAAAATATACACATTTGTCTACTAAGTAAAATAAAACTAAAAGATAATTATTCTACACTATAATACATAAACACACTTACACTCTCATACACACACACATTCAAGAACATGCCTCAAATCCCACCCGAGCGCCCGAAACTACCCAAAACTGCTGCAGAACCAACAACCCAAAGCCTTCTTGAACTGAACACGGTCATTGATGCATTTTAAACTCTCCGGCAATGAGTTCCATAGCCTACATGCCGTCACAGTGAAAGATTTATTAAATATCTCAGTTCTGTGCCTGGGAATAAGTAATAATTAAGCGCCTCGTCGTGTGTCGGTAGCATTTACATGTGAGCTAAAGACAAACCTTTCTGCCAGATAGCGAGGCAATCCAGTGAGCAGAATAGCGTGCAATAACAACAAAATATGATAATTTCGAAAAAAAATAAGTTTTGGAATTGAAATTTGTTTATAATATTCTGTCACATGATCGTCACGTTTTAAGTCAAAAATGAACGTAAACAATAATTTTGAGCACGCTGAAGTTTGTTAGCTAATTCCATAGTCATGTCATTGATAACAGTATCACAATAGTTAAAATAAGGAAAAATTAATGTTTTCACCAGCTGCACTCTAACATTAAACGGCAAGCAATCTTTTCCTTTCTTCAGAGTGTGCATGCCAGCGAACACTTTATTGCACGTGTCAATAACATGGTCTGTCCAGCTTAGAGTAGTGTTTATAATGAGACCAAGATTTTTTACTTTACAACAATAAGGCAAATAATTGCCTTTTATTAAAATTTTCGGCCCACTACTTAAATCAATTTAATTTGCGAGTCTTTTAGAACAGATATATATAGATTTAGTTTTATTGTGATCTAACTTTAAACCATGCCTAACAGCCCAATCATCGATAGCATTAATATCAACATTTATTGTATCTATTGCCTTATCCATCTCTGAGATATAAAAATGAGTATACACTTGCAAATCGTCACCATTTAAATAAACCTTGAATAGTTTAGTACGTTATAAATATCATTTATATAAATGCTAAATAATAAAGGACCAAGGACAGAACCCTGGGGTACCCCCCTACAAATACTTTCCCAGGAAGACGACCTGTCACCAGATTTAACACACTGGCATCTTCCAGACAAATAGGACTCAAACCATTTAACAGATTCGTCTGAAAATCCCATCTGCATCAGTTTAGCCAATAACAATGGATGATATACATAGTCAAACGCTTTTGAAAAATCAAACAAAATTAGTAACGTAGCTTTCCGTGGATCCATAGCTTGGCGAATATCCTCTGTAACACAGAGGAGAGCTGAACTCGTACTATGACCCTTTCGAAAACCAGACTGAAAACTACTAAGGAGATTATTTTCCTTTAAATAGTTACAAACCTGAAAATGCACTATTTTTTCCAGACATTTAGACAAAGCAGGTAAAATGCTTATAGGTCTGTAGTCCGAAGGAGCTACAGGAGATTTTGTCTTGTTTATACTATAGTATGTTTTGGCCGAATTATACTATACTTCCATTTAGTAGGAAAAGTTGATAGGGTGAGAGATTTATTAAAAATAGCTTTAATTATAGGTAGTGTGATTGGTAGTGTTTCTTTGATGAAGTTAATTGGAATAGAATCGGATCCAACAGCTTTACTCCGAATCGACATCAAGGTTTTCAATATCTGTAGATCATCAACTGCTTTGAAACTAAATTCATTAATGTGGTCATTGAATACCATACTTGATTTAATATTATTGGTAAAACGCATTGCTGCAGTAAGATCTCCCGGTATATCAGAAAAATAGCTGTTTAACAAATTAAGATCAAGAGATACAGGGGAATTAGGTTTTACTTTACCGACCCCTACTTTCTTAACAGTGCGCCACATTTGAGCCGATGATTTGTCAGTCGATAAAGCATTATAAGTGTATCTAAGTTTTGAGTTTCTTATCTCCTGCTTGACCTTATTTCTTAAGCGCCGATAGTTGGATAAATCACAAGGCAGGTGGGATCTTTTAGATTTGCGAAAGGCAGTATCGCGCTGATTCATCAAAATACGAATAGAAGGTGTTATCCAAGGAGCTGGATGTTTAGAAATCCGTTTTTTACTAACGGTGCATGCTTATCATAAAGAGCAAGTAACTGGCTATTAAATTTGGAGACCATAGAGTTTATGTCGTCAGTCCGTATAATATCATCGACTGGAAAACCATTTAGATCAGAAATGAAATCAAAGTTATCAATTTTGTTGTATTCTCTGTAGTAAACAAAACTCTGCTTGTGTTTAAATTTTCTTATTAAATAAACGCAAAAAATTAAATCGTGTTTTGATAACGCAGGAACAGATATTTGACCATGATGTATTACATGGCTCATATCACTTACAGCTATGAGATCCAACAATGTGCTAGAGATACCAGTGTTGTGAGTTGCCTGTAAGGGAAGAATTGACATATCTAAAGAATGAAACATAGTTGTGAGTTGAGTGTAGCGAAAATCAATGTTACCTAGCAAATCTGTGTTAAAATCACCCATGACAATAACATGTGCATATCCTGGCATAAGTTTAATGAGATCAGATTCAAAAGTAGACATTAAACCTATCTTCGGTGGTCTGTAGCAAACTCCCAAAAGGATGTTCACGGATGGTAACTTTATGTCAAGGAACATATATTCAGGCTTAGCAGAATAAATAGGTTCCGAATTTAGTAAAATATGCGCCCTTAAATGAGATTTTAGAAATACTGCCACCCCCACCTCGTTTATTTACACGGTCATTGCGAAATAAATTATAACCTTGCAAATAGACCGAGTCAGAAGTAATGGTTGGCCTTAGCCATGTCTCAGAAACAAGTATAGCATCACAGTTTTGAAGGCGGAAGAGGTCTCGAAACTCATCAATATGCCCCGGTAAAGACTGAGCGTTAACATGGACTATTTTTAAGAACTCTGGATACGGAGACAAGGCTTGCGAAAGAAGCTGTGGCGCTCCAAGACCATGCTCAGTTCTACTATCATCACAATTCGGCATCAAGATGCACGAAATCCACTAACAGCAAAGAGCAGCCCAAGGCGCGGAGCGAATAAAAGGCATGTTCACATTCAATCATACAAACAACAAACAAATAACAAACAAATAAAATATAACTAAATAAAATATAACTAAATAAAATGTAATATGTGATATGTATGTAAAGTTATATGAGTAAGCTGGAAGTGTATGTCTGTGTAGTATCGTATTTTGATTTTGTAGTTGTTGGTTGCAAATATTTGTTATTGTTTAATGCAGGCTCCCTAACATAAAAAAATCAGTTCAGTTACATTTATTCGCATGGCAAACTATTTAATAAAAATGTTTATATAATAGGCTGCATAAAGAGAAAAAATACAAACTGAATAAATCAGGAAGTTCAGAATTTTTAAACTATTATGTTCTTATTGTTTTAAAATGAAAAGGTCACCGAAGGTGGAGTTTACACAAACGTATTTCATCCATATTTGTTTTCTTTAACGAAAACAATTGGTTTTCTGTATGTGGTGTCGTTTTCAAACTTATAAATTACTGAGTAAAGTTTAAATAGCAACTTTCGTGATCTCGAGGACGGATTAAAACAAATTAAAACAAACTTTGTAGAATGTTTTACTCTCTTTTATCATCACTAAACAGCGAAGGCTGAAAAAACTGTTGATTGACGTCAGCTCGTGTAGATTTTAATAATGAGTTCGGTGAAGTGGTTAACTCTCGGCTCATTAGTTACATTCTCTAATCCACAAGGCTGGTGGTGTATCGGCTGTGTGATCGGTTAAGACGTTACTAAACCTTTAACAAAAGCTTTCATATCATCATCATGTCTTACAAAATAGGGAAACTATCTAAATATGTATGTGTGTACAGGTGGAATGCATTAGGAACCAACACATGGCACATATGTGGGAATACCAGTCATCTGACTTACCAAATAATGTATAGTATAATCTCCTCTTGGTGGCACCGCTGTTTCCCCAACAAAGGACAGCTCTTAAATAAATGCCCTTATTAATATGACATCCCAAGAGAAGAAGTGTTATATACATGGATGTATTCTTAGGTAATTAGTTAATCGCATTGGATATTGAACGCATGAACAAATCGAGGATTTGTTCAAAAACGTTTAAGTTGTCAATCAATTCTCAGATTTAAAAAAAAAAAAAATATTGAGTAACCATTGTAAACTTGAACAACTAGGAGTTTACATACATTAATAATTATTTAATACAAATTCGGCAATTGGATTATGAGTTAAATGTGGAATTGATCTACATTCAGGCAGTTTACAGTTATCAATGTAAACTTTAGTTTATAGGGATATTGTAATGCATTGAAATTGGAATGTCGGAATTTATTGGACTGTATAGACCTCGCAAATCTCACAGCTGTGATTCATGAGTCAATTAATTTAGCTACGTAACTAGAGATGATATCTCACAAAACAGGTGAGTTAGTGCAATGCTGGGGAAGTTTGCGATTTTAGAGTTTAAAGAGTTTATGATTTATTGGTTTGTTATATAATTTATATATAAAAATAAACAATGTGTTTGTCTTAACTAAAAAAAAAAAAATAGTGTAGAACCTCTGTTTAATATTTCAGTAGTTTAGAATAGGCAAAATGCAACGTCCGTTTAACGGTCTCCAGGGGCTCCGCCTTTGTGATTTCCTTAATAAACGAATTTAATTATTGTTATAGAGATCGATACTTAGCATCTTTGATTCCTTCGAATGTATGCCTATATACAGTTTGCACTGAATTTAAACTGTCAGATGTCAACTCTGCATTTATAATATCATAGAATACGATTTAAAAGCGGGTATTCCTCAAAAATTCGACATAAAAACAGTTGGTTTTAAATAAAATATTATAATGTAGAACATAATAATATAAAGGATTTAACATAGCGTCAGATTTATCTGGGGGAACACTGCGTGTTGATTCACGTTTTTCGGAGGGTCAGATCCTGGGGTTGAAAAAAAAAACTTCGTTTAATAATTAACGTTGAATATGATTTAATCTTGTTTTATTTTTAGACCTTATTTATGTTAACCCTACAACCGGTAATATTACCTAAAATGAATTTGATTGCAAGCTTGTTTTTAAACAATTCGTCAAATATAGTAATTATACCCCAATCAAAAAGTGTTCCAAAGCTTTTTTTGTAGAGAAAGCTTCAATGAATTCATATATGCCAATAAAAATTTAGTGATGTAAAATGTACAAAGTTATTAGCTCAAGAAACAAGAAATGTTCTGTAATAAAGGAAAGAGTTCTAATTTAGGAATACATAAAAAGTAGTAAAAATTTTTTGTATTTTTTTTCAAAATGTACAAAAGTTTTTTAATTTACTTCAAAACAGAACTGTATATAAATATATATTTATTTCAAATTTCTTATTTTGAAAACACCAGCTTTTATGTTAATACTACAAGACTACTAACAAAACTATTCCTAGTTTGAATAGTAATTTAGGTATGTATGTTTTGTCCAAAAATTAAATATTAGCATAACAAAGTGTAAAGAATAAATCAAAGAATTGAACTGTATACTTGTAAATGATTGATTGGTAAAATTATTTTAATTAGCTTTACATGAATTACAAAATGAGATCAAATATATGAAACATTTCGAATGCTATAGCTTTAGAAGATACCGTGTGAAAAGTCGTTACCACTGTCACTTCCAAAGCGTGAGAAAGACGAGTTTTGAATTTCCCACTTGTCTGTATTTCCCAGGACTGTACGACGAAAACCATTAGAGTAAACGCCCTTTGCTTTACATGAATGGAAGTTTTAACTTTTTTACTTTTATCTATAAGAAGATACAAAAATATCTATACAAATATTAAAAATTGTAAGAGATATGCCCAATCTAAAATGTGCTGCTTCATTGGTTAAAAACTGTCTAATTGCAAGGGTTTACAGAAACCTTATATTTTCGAAACTATAAGAGTGATGTCTGATTGGAAGGCAGTTTTAGAAAGATAAAACCTTGACGAATCCAAAGGTATATTTATATTATTGTCCAAATATTTATGTCGAGAGATATTTTTTAGCCTTGGAGAAGTGGCAAAGTTGAGTAATTTCTTTGTGCTTTCATTTGCGGCAATAGGGTTTTAAAAATTTAAATTTTTAAACGTATATTACGTAAATATACCTTTTACAAAACATTTGTAAACATAAAAATTAAAATTTGAAATATTCCCTTTGTAATGGTTTTTATTTATTGAGATTGAATGATTTTTATTGGGTGAAATATTCGATACAATCAGACGTTACAAAATTGCTGGCTCGGATCCCTGAGACGACACCATAGTATGTCTGCGGGTTGTAGGGGTAAAATGAAAACAATAATAACGAAACCCAATTTTAGAAGTTAAAAGATTTACAAAAATGTTTTCGTAATATAACCGAAAGTGTTGCTAGCTCTATTAACTTTAATCCTGAAAGCTAACTGACCTGATACACCACAATCATGATGCCTTTGTTCCCATTTAATATTATTCTATCATTATTCTGTATTATTGTATTTTGCATTATAATATTTTACTTGCAATTGACGTGTTTATACATAATTAAACATGTAAGGGTTTTACGTTTGCACTTTTATAGGGTTCCCGAAGTGTAAGTTTTTAAATATTTAAGTAAATATTATATTGTACCAGGTTGATCCAATAGCAATTGTTAACGGTCCATGCACACCTGTAAACTGGAATTCCAGTTGTTCTACTATGGGGACACGGTTTACCTATTGCGGTGTGCTTAAATTTTAATTAAGTTAAATCTAAAGATAAATGAGTTCTGGCTAGGCGGTTGTAAATCAGTGGGCTTCTTTTGAGTCATGTCCATCCTAAAATTTAATAATTATGTCAAAACTATTTCCGATTTGTCTTGACGATTGTGTATCTATTTAGTTTGTTATAGATTTCAGCCTAGAGAATCAGTTTGATTAATACTTAAATGGTTTACTAAATAGCTCTTAAAACTTGTTTTCTTTGAGTGAAAGCCTGGCGTGGTAAATTAAAAAATATTTATTAAATATATGAGACCAAATAGGTAACAATGGAGGAAAAAGTAGAGTTGACCCTCTAAATAAGCGATTAAGTACACGTCCTCCAATTTCTGTAAATTTTTTCAGAGCTAAATCATGTTATGTCATAAAAATTTAAAAACATTTATTCATGGTTTTACCTCCCTTTATTACCTATATCGATCGATATAGCACTTCAGTTCTCACGAACTTTACACTTTCTGAGATTAGATTACAGCCCTCAGATAAATGCACAACACAATTTCTCTGTTCAGTATAACTAAGTCTGTTATTGCTTGTGACAAGCAAGTTTACAGATTGTGTTTACAAGTTTACCTCAAGTACTGCCAGAGGCTGTATTTAATTACACGGGGAACTTTGTTGTTTAATTTATTCAACCATCAACACTGAGGTAAACCTGACAGCCCATTGTACAGTTATCCTTATATTTTTACCTTGACTTAGTAGTTGCTTCAGTATGAACTACTTTTCAAATTAGTTTTGAAATGAAATTTACTTTCGTAATACAGATTAAAAGACGTTATACACGCATAATACAATCACAGTCAAGAAAGCTTATGGTACCATGCTAAACTATCAGATGATTCTAAATTATTTTCCGAATATCAATATTTTGTAGGTTAAGCGGTTGGCTAAATTATTGGTATTACCCAGTTTTCATATGCATGCTCTTTTTTTATGCACTTAATATATTATATCAGTCTAAATTGTATGACCGCAAATTGTTGGGAATAGTATTGAAATACTGAAAGTTTTTTTAAAGAATGTTTAAGACTATTTACTACTTTAATAATTATATTTGTTAATTTCTAAGCTCTTCAGATTTAAAATGTTCAATGTCGGTACGATAGCGAGCTTTTAAATACTGTTATGGGTACTCGAATATTCCACATAGGCCTCAATTTTGTATTGCAACCCTATTATATGTTATTTCCATTAAAATGGTTGTTTAAATACTATGGATCTCAGAGTAGCTATTTACAATGACAAAGATGATGCAAACGTTGTAAAAACATTAGTTTATTCAACCGTAAAGTAACACAATCTGCAATGCAAGTAGAGTGGTCTGTTTGCTATACGTTATGTTGATTACTGATTATGAATTGTTAATGAATTTGGTTAGGTTGCATAACAACTTGGGGCGCAGAAAGTGTTTGAACTAAGAAAGAAATTTTATATATAAATGTAGAAAATATGTTTTAATATCATTTAATTCAATAATAAATGAGTAATTTAATGTATACATTTCTTTAATAGTCATTTATCTTTACAAATTAGTGTGGAAAATAGTGATATTAAAAATGTATTTAAAAGATCGTTTATGCCTTTACATATACATATTTGTCCATTTAAAATAAATAGCATATTTAATTAAACATGTTTGGTTTTAGTTCAATATTTAGCCAATTTAAAACTTTAAAACAATCTATAGTTTTAATTTCTAGATTAGTTTCTTGTTTATGAGTAGGGTGGTTTCATTGTCAGTTTTAATATGAATTTCACGTTTTATCATAAACTGTAAACTTTGATTTAACATTTAATATTATTTACGGTTTTAAGTCTACACATTTATTAAAACTAAATTATTAGATATATTTATGTATAAGGGGAAGGGGGATGAAGCCCACAATGCTGGCATTTAGTGCAATTAATTATATATCCCCATGTCACGCTTGTTTTCAAATATATTTTTAAAACACTACATTGTATGTTGACTCAACAGCAAGGTGTTAAAAAATAACAGTTCTTATTTTTATTCATTATGTCGAAATAGAAAATGTATGGTCAATAACTAAATATGTCAACTACATAAATTGGTTTATTTGATATGAATGTGACAAAACACTTACATTGAAGTAGTCATAAGTAAGATATCAAAGCTGGTAAATATAACATTTAACCATCTTTACAACACAACTATTCTTTCGCACTCGTTTCCTAGTTGAAAATGACTTGGGTTGACAATACAAATTTGTGTTCAGCTCCTTGTACATGTGATAATTAACAGGAGACACTGTTTCTACAGCTGTACATAAATAAGTCCTAGTTTTTCATATAATCATTACAATCTGTAACAGAAGGTTAAATCTTCTTCTCCGCACATTACGTTTTATCTCTGTAAAACAGACTTTACTGTAAGCCATTCTTTAACTCCATTTACCCTCTTGGATGAAATTCTTTCCATGATATCTAGAGTCAAAAATAAAAAGATAAATTTTTCGTTTTTTATTGTGGGATAATCTCGGAAACTATTGCAAAAATAAAGACACATCTGTTCTTCCTATGATAATGTTCCTCAGTAGCATGACTTTTGAGAAAATTATTTCATGTTAAGAAAGTTAATCATACCCATAACTATAAACAGATTTAACTTTAATTACAATATTAATGGAAAAGCTCTAATGTATGTACAGGGTTAATTATTTTATATAGCCACAATTTGGATCGGAAACTATTTGTTTATCAACAAAGCTTTAGTGGAAAGTAAAATGATATTTTTAAAATATTCGAATATTTTACGTTATGATTT
>JAGFPH010004925.1:28792-55659 GCA_018207615.1 Philaenus spumarius | reverse complement strand
CGTTTTTAGAAAATTTAGTGCTGTAATTACTAAAATCCAAGTAAAATAGGCACATATAGAGTTAATTACCTTTCATTTAACACAAACCGCATGTCAATCGGACCAATAGAACTCGAGATCTCACTTGGAATAGGCTTAAACAATTTTCCCATGTTAAATTGCCATAAGAGATTTAATTTCCGTTTTTTGAAAATTTAGTGATGTAATTACTAAAATCCAAGTAAAATGGGCAAATATAGAGCTAATTACCTTTCATTTAACACAAATCGCATGTCAATCGGCCCAATAGAACTCGAGATCTCACTCGGATTACAAAAAACCTTTTTAAATTAATATATAGATTCTATACCAAAAGCTATATTCTACGTTGAATATTTAAAAAAATATCACTTCTAATCTAGAAAAAAATAGGTTATATGATCTGTTTTGATTTTAGAAGTCGATGAAAATGTAGATCTTTTTACAACATTTTTATTTACTTCGTTATTCAGAACACATAACTTATGCATACAAACAACAAACTATATTTAACAGGATCTATGTCGTTAAGGATTTTTAACGTAGAAAAAATACATAGACTAAAATTAATTTATAAGAAGTATAACCTATAACATAAAACTTCACGTTGAACTAAAGAGTATAGCACAGAGCATTAACCTAACCTAATCTACCCTACCTACAAACAAGAAACTATATCTAACTAATTATTCATACATTTTGAATAATTTTTGTGGTAAAATCAATACACGACGTTTCAGAAATATGAATCAACAAACGTTAAAAGTGACTAAAAACTAAGGGAACATAACGTAGAGGTCTAGGTATATCCTAAAGGTAAACTGAACTATATTAATAACCTTAAACATTTGATAGACCTGGGTCAGAACAACAACGGGCCAGGTGACGAGGGAGTAGTGACCTACTGTTCATTCTGTTTTGGTTTTAGCCTGCGACCGTGTGAAGGTCCAACAGGTAAAAGTTGAAACTATCATTAATAAATGACAACTTCAAACAGGGTGTTAGTTTTAAGTTTTATGTTCTTCCAATTTGTGTAAAACATTTTTTGTATATTTAAACAAAAAAATATAATTACAATAATATAAATACGGGAAAAAATACGAAGACAAATAATAATAATACATATATTTTTTCATGAAGCAAAATAATAATAACTACCGAAAATCTATTAATCAATTCACTTTGTAATTATAGTAATTATTTACTAGCGTATTATAAGTATGTGAGAAAAACGTGCACGAAATTATATTTTATAATATTTTAAATTTACAAAAAATACAAAAATACTCTGAATCGTAGTTAACCATGCACTTTCAAAATGTTTCCAGCCCAAACCTATCCATCACATTTTCCTACTTTATAAAATACTCCCCAATGTTCCCCAATGTTAACCTGTTTTTACAGAAAAAAAAATTTCCTTTAGCGTATACATTAAACTGGTGCAAGTCGTTAAATAACGCTTTATCTAAGTCCACCTTCGTAGCTTTATGAAGTGCAATTAATTCATATCGTATATAAAAATTATTATCATGTAATAATAATTAATTACAACTGCCAATACTAATGTATATTTTCCTCTACTATATAAGTTTCACTAGAATACATAGTAGAATTTCGGTTGTCATATGCATAATTAAAAAAAAAATAATGTTGTTTATTGAGAGGAATGTATTGTTTTCCCATCTTGTTTCATCAAATAAGGAATAATTTGATGTATTAGGTTTTAAACAAAACAGTTTTTTTTTAATGAAAAATCGCCAAATAATAATAACCAATTCGTAAGCCTCACACATATCATTACAGTACTGCTCCCTAGAAAACATTTCGTTCCACCAATTATTCCTATAATAACTAGTAATTTCACAGACACTTTATTACTAATTAGTCTTTAAGAAACTTGAGACTTTTGAAGTGTGTATTAACGCTTATTAAATGATTAAGTATTAGGTTTTTCGCTTTAAACATATACTATTACAACGAGGAAATATGTTCGCAACGGTTCGACTCAGAAATCACTTATAAAGTTGGTTTCAAACATTTATTGCTTTGTATTGTCTGTGACGTAATGCTTTTAAAAATCCATAATAATCATAGATTAGGTGGAGGACTTCCATTGTCCAAATAAGTCACTGATGAAAGACGTGTAAAAGTGGAATGTATAAAGCCTATGCCCTATCACGACAACTAATTCTATAATAAAATTTAGAAAGAACTAAAGCATAATACATCTCTGTAAGTGCTTTATAGAATAAATTATCACAATCCAGGCTCCATTATGAAATCGTAGTAAGAGCTGATAATTATGTTCTGTTAAAATATTAAAGTATTAGTTCAAAGTTTTGATAAAAGCTATTGTAACACTTACAATAACAATAGGCTATTTTGTATTTTAGGTTGCAGACGATAAACCTGACATTATAATATTAATACCGGTACTGTATAATATGTATACATTTGGATGTCACATTAAATTATTGATTTCCCTGTACCAAGTATCAAATTAAATGCATGTATAAAACATGAATATTTTCTCCCCAAGGACAGCACGGAAATGTTATGCGGAAAACACGTCGCACTTTCAGCTAATTAAATCGGAACGTTGCAATGGAATTTGATAAAGCTAACTAAAATGCGGGAAATGTTCCTGCAGTCCGGTATAATTAGTTTATATTTTTATAAAGTATGTTTTTAAATGACTTTTCAAATCTAACGGTAATAATACAAACCTCTAATATAATTTAATTTAAAGTTCAAATATATAATAAATGTTATCAATAAAATTAGACTTAATAATTATTAGAACCAATATAAGATATCTTGGAAGAACATCGACTTTGACAGAAGAAGTGATAATATAAAATTTATTTTTCTAGGTATATTTTAAAGAAAGAACCTACTTAAATTGCTACATGGAGTGACTTAGGAAATATAACTTTTTCATAGACAATATTATACCTGCCGTGCTTTTGCACAATTTACTACCACGATCATTACCTAAAGTATAACGACAACACAATCTAGGTAATTTTCTTCAATGAAAAACGAAATATGAGGAATTAGATATAAGAGGATTGTTTTAATAATATTTAAATTACTACTACTCGATTTTACTACGAACAATATTTGATCAGTTTAGAGCTATGATGTGCAGGTACTAACAAATTAATTGTTAACAGGTATTTTGATACCACCAACCATTACATCAACATAGGCGGTTTTAATAGGGTTTGAAACGTACACGAATTTCTAACTCCACTAGTAGGCACAGAATCAAAACCATACAAAGTTATTTAACATCTTTGAAACATTATCTAATACAAAAATGTGTTCGACAAAGCCCTAACGAAAGGGGAGACAAAAATGAGGTCACAGAACAAAAAATACGTTAGCGTCTAAATACACTCGATTTCTAGTTTGTTTATAAAACGTGTATAAATATTACCAACATCTTGAATTTGACATACTTTTTAAAATCGGTGCGCCATATCGCAAGGGTGGAAAGAATATGAGTGTTAAGCTACAAATATTTAAATTCCATATTAGCAGAGTTAAATAATCCTTTGAAAGTTATTTTGTATCCATCAAGTTGTACTACTATATTGGAGTTTTTTTAAGAAAAGCGTTACTAACCTCTAAGTAAGGAGAGAGAGTACATTTTTATCGATTTCATGAACACCAATAAAATTATGACTGAAAGTGCTTACAAAGGCTTTTAAGTAGAATTCTAGTGATACCTAAATTATCTATTTAACAATTTATAAAAACATGTTAACGAATAAAACAATTTAGAACTTCATAACAATATTTTCTTTATTAAAAAAAAAGATGGTGTGTTCTTAAGAAATTGTTTATGCTATTTAATGCAAATGACAATAAGAGTAAATAGCAGATTATTATAAAAATCTCAGACAGTAAGCCTGGTATTTTAAATGCACATATATTTTTAGTGAACGAAGTCTAAGCTTTGAATGAAATTATTGTTCATGCTATTTAATGGAAATGACACTAAGAGTAAACAGCAGATTATTATAAACATATCAGACAGTAAGCTTGGTATTTCAAATGCACATATATTTTTAGTGAACTAAGCCTAAACTTTGAATGAAATTATTGTTCATGAAATTTAATGGAAATGAAACTAAGAGTAAACAGCTGATTATTACAAACATCTAAGAAAGTAAGCTTGGTATTTTAAATGCACATATATTTTTAGTGAACGAAGCCTAAGCTTTGCATTAAATTATTTTATATTTGTAGTATTCGGTATTCTTCTCACCTACTAAGGATCTTGAAATGTATATAAAATAACGATAATGAATGCTCAGTTTTTAAGTAAATTTAATGCCAGTTGAAAATTTATAAATATGTCAATTTCTTTTTAATAAATCTTTAAAATAAGGTGTCACCTTCCTGTTGAATCCCTTTCAACTGTTTAAGAACTGTCTGTTATCGTTTCACTGTTGATAACGGATCCGTTTAGGTTTATATGATCTGCATTGAAATTATGTTAAATACTAAAAAATGCCTAACAGGAAAAGAACAAAAGCACGGCTGTAAAGAATAATTGGTTCAGACAGACTGACAGCTGTGACACTATGAAATATGGAGGGTTAATTAATTACGTCATTCAAAACCCTGAAATCAGAAGATAACTCGGTAGGATTAAAAAGATGGGGTTCGTATTAAATATACTGTTTATTTTTCATTCAGAGATGTGTGTCAGAGCTCAGGTAACTTTATAAAGTTTTAATTAGCTTTAGAGCTTATACATAATTACACTGACTTGAGATTATATTAAGGAAATTTGAAAAATATTTGATTTAAAAAACTGAAAGTAAAATATCACCTTAACTTACGATAGGTGTAGATAGTACCGTAAGTAAACTAATATACATAGTCCATGAAAGTGGATAGGTATATTATAATGGGTGTACTGGCCAGTTATTAGGTATATGTGGGAGCGTCCTTTTTAACTCTGCCAAAAATTTGATCTTCAAAAGTACAAGATGTACAGCAAACTTTAAATGGGGAACTTCATCTACTTTTTAGTGACCATTGAAAATGTATATTTTAAATTTCAAAAATTTGCAGCCATTTTTCAATATGGCAGACAACTTTATACATTTTATGAAACATCCATTATTTTATGATGCTTTTGGGGTGGATTGTACAAGTTATTTTAGGATTTTCTTGAACTTTGTGCTTTTTGATATGACTAACATTTTAAAAGTTAGAGAGGTATAGAGTTTTTAAAACAAAATAGCCGATGTGATATTTTGGTATGGATACGTGGAAAATTATCTTCACACTAATAGAGCATTTTTTATAAACAAACAAATAACTTTTTAAAATCAACAAGTACAGCTTTTGTTAACTTTTTTAAACCATAATGCAGAATTAAGTGACGAAACTACGAATTTGTAACACAAGAAAAATGAAGTTGATAACAGAGATGTTCAATATCATCTGTTGAATCTCATTGTTGCAAAATAAAGCCCTCTGTTTATTATGCTACAAGTTCTTATTTTAAAGTACATTTTTTAATATTTTATTCTAAAATGGCAGCCAATTTTAGAATTAGTTATGGAACACATTGTTTTATGGTGATTTTGGATTTGACTTAATTCTGGATTCTGAAGCGTTTTTATTGGTTTAAAACGTTCTCATACCAAAATATCATCCATTTTGTGTATTTTAGCCTCCGGAATAGGGTGTACGAATAATAATTGATGTATTTACCTTTTGAATTTAATCACATTCATCTCATTTATGACAAGATTCCAGATCAGTTTTAGATTTAGAACAATCCGATGATGGTAACTTCGTTACCGAAATGTACATCAGGGAACTACAATAACCGTTAATAAATATGTTTCAGTTTATTTGTGTAGTGTTATTTACCGAACTTGTGGTTGGACTCAATGTTTCTAATTATTTAAATTTACCACAGTACTCATCGAACATCTATTCCCAGTATATTGAAATTAATAAATTAATTTTGTAACAAAAATTTTAGTAGTTTAGAGTAAATATCATATAAGAACAATAACGTTTTTGGCTTCAAGTTCATAAACAGGATTACTTTGACAAAAATCTAATGAATTATTACACGTCTTGTCAGCAAGTATTTTATTTTTATAAACAGGTATTCTAATTCCTTAATATGCCTATCAAACTTGACAAAGTAATCTGCATGGGTTGTAAAACTAAAGGAGACTAGATTAGATACCTGCTTGCTTCACTAATCCCTTTACTTCTTCCAATTCAAGTCCAGCAACTAGTAATATGTTAATCTAAGAGAGACCACTGCGTGCTTCATCTTATAAATATGCCCTTCAACTCGAGATAATATCCTTTTAAACTATACTTATTATACATATAGCCAAAATTTAAATTGCTATAAGAGATATTAATTGGCGGTTTGCATTCACAATAATTAATTGAGATAATTCCCTAAGTTGAAGACTACGAGTACTAAGAAAGCAGGCTTAAGTTATGCTTCCATTATTCCATTTCATTGCATTCTTTATAAAACTATGATTATTTGGATTGAGACAACAAATTAAAAATTAAGATATACGTTTAGAAAACTTTTGGTTTGATTGTGTATCCAAACGTATTTGGTTGGAACTATACCAGGGAAAATAACTACTTAAGCAATACAATAAATGGTTAACCTTAGAAAGTATTATAAAATATTTTTTGTTTTTATAATTTATTTTAGAAAAGTAAACAATGTGGTTTTAATTAAAATAAATATAATAAGGTTGTTGAATAAAAACACACACTGTTAGAATCCTCGCACTATTTGTTAAATCACAACCAATTTAGATCTTTCAAGACCATTACTAATTACTAGTGAACTACTAACCTAACAGTACAAACAACATTATACAAAAAATGTGAGTGAGTGAGGGGTACGGGATGATCAAGGGAAAAGGTTATCCCAAGGAAAGGGGAAGTGGTAACAATCAAAGAGAGTAGTCAGGTGTGATAGACGTGAACAGTTAGGATGGACAAACTAAAATATGGAACATACTGTGGCATTACACACACGATGCTACCAAACACAATATGTGACAAAATAGGACAGATAGCCAAGTAGGTTATAAAAGTGTTACATTACTAATTAAAATTAATGACGGTAGTATAAACGAGTATACAAGCATAAAGGTAAGACCGAACACAAAATAGTAAAAGACAAAAAATAAAAATGTTTAAACACACATGGGCACTGAACATAACTACATGATACATAATAAGTAAGGAAAGATTATGAGGGTATACAAATTTACTGAAATCTTTCTACAATTGGAGAGGTTAATGGAAAATTCTGTTCATTTACTATATTATCACACTTTTGGAAACACTTTAAGATTTTTTAATTTTTTAAGAGGTTCAGTCTTATGTCTTTATTTAGTAGGGTAGAAATTTAAAAATTATTTTAAATAAAGACGCAGTAAATAGAGTTCTTTACTTGTTCAACATAATGAGTATACATTTTTTTTGTAGGGTTATAACACTGACATAGAAGTATTGTTGTAAGATAAATTATTAATACAAATAATAACATAAATGTTACAAAAATAACATTAAATTTTATCGCTTTAAAACTCCAATAATTAAAAGTTGTTTGCTATTAAGACATAATAATTTACTAAGCTTTAAACAAAATCACGGAAATGGTTTTAAGGGGGCTTTAAGTTTTAGAAAGGTTTGAGGTGTTAGTCAGTGATTGAATGTGTAAAATAGTTTTGTTAAAATAACTGCTTTGATTGTTTTATTTCAAAACCGTCAATAACATTTTATGACATTTATACCAATAACAGTATATTTTTACTGAAGTGTTTCTATTATATATTATTTTATTGTGTATTCGAAATTTTATATTCAATTTTGTCACTAATTTAAATACACGTTTTAACTATTCATTAAGAAAATTTAATTTAAGCAAGATCTCGAAGCTATAAACATTCTAGGCTAAACGTGTCTGAAAGTAATTAAATTTTTACTCGGTATTTATAATCTTTTTTTATTGTGGCGAAATTAAAAGGTAGCTTTACTCGACAGAATATTATTAAAGACATATCGTAGACATTAATCCATAGCATAGTCTTTGCTAAGTTGTTTGTACTAATTGAAGATGTTTTCTGTTGTAAGAAATCAGCTTTAGTTTAATTCTAAATGTATGTATTACAACCGTAACTTAGACTATAGTCTGTAATTCCTACCTTAGAAGAGTTAAAACTGTTACAAACAGAATAGAATGTTGTCAACGTCTGTAGGACTGTGTGAACTTAAGGTTGTCCTTATATCATCCAAGAAGTATAATGAAGTTCTATGTTATAGACTTCGAGAGATGTTATGAAGTTGAAATCATGTACATATACAGGATAAAACAGACTGCACGTGCTAAACTTAGAGCAACCACAAAATTTCATGTTTAATTTTGGTTTATGTTTGAGTAAGAAAACTTATCATTATCGTTGTTTATTAAAGGAACATCGTAATAGTTGAAAAATAATTAAATAAATGTTAATTTAATGCCATATATTGGTCCCCATTTTTAAAAATGGGTAATGAGTTGTATGTATGAATTAGTTAATTACTTTTTTGATTTCCGTGACCCCAAAAACTTATTATTTGACACCAAGATCAAGTTTTTAGGTTGAGTGGTTTCAAAAGTACGAACAATCAAATATTTGCATCCGCCATTTTCCAAAATGTCATTTAGAAAAGAGCGTCCCACTCATACAGTGTGACCACCAGTCAAAATATCACGTGTACTACTGTAATTTAAAATTTAGCATGTTGGTTACTGGTTAGGTTTAGGATGAGAAACCCTGAAATTAGAGAAAAGAATTAGCACAAAAATTTTTTTTAACGTTTTTACTTTAGCATTTTACATATTTATTTTATTTTTTACAAGAGTTCTAGCATGAACTGACAGAACACTACTTGATAACTAATAAATATAATTTGGGCGCCCGTTGATACAAGTAATACAACTATAAAAACTTTGAAGGTTGTATGTCGAATTGAAGATATTTTTGCCACGGTTTGTCAACACCAATGTTCCCACATCTTAAGTTAATAGTTTAAAAAAATCTTCAAACAAATTTTTTTGAGAAACTTTATGTATAAAGTATTTTTTAGAAGTTACAGGTTTATTTCAGTTTTTAAATCATTTAACCCCAAATCTTCTCTCTAGATCTGTTTTTGTTTTTTAACGAACTTTACCAAAATGTTTCATTTATGTATTTTGTGTATCGTTTACGATATGTTTTTTTTTTCAAAATTATGTTAGTTATAATATCCATATTAGTGTGTAAAATCCATAATAGGCAGACATTTCTTGCAAGACCACTGTACCTACACTGAGTTAACAAATACCATACCTAAAAAAACATTTACAGTACATATAAATTGTATTTATTTTAAACCTCACAAAGCTCAACCTTTACTATGAAACATAAATTATAAGTGTAGCTTTATAAATTTAAATATAGAACCATTTATAAAAGTAAAACAATTTATTATGATACTTTCCTTGCATTAGAGGGTATTTGAAATAAAATAGAAATTGTACACAAACAATAAATAAGTTACTTGATACTGTATCTAAGAGATAGTTTCTTTAACTATTTATTAAATATGATACTGCTTTACTATTTCTTCATCGTAGAAGGCCTTGGAGTTTAATTCTTATTTTGAAAATTTATTCGTCGACTGGTCTTACACTGAAGTGGAATCTCACCACTTTTGTAATAAGGTTACTACTAAAACTCTAATTAACTATGCCTCAAACTTAAACAAATATTTTACCTACACTGTAGCTGGTAATGGATTTAAAATCGCAAATACAAAAAATGTTTGATTTTCTAGTTAAATTTATTAGTTAATAAACTGATAATTATTAACTTATGAGAAATTAGTTCAACTTGCATTAAAAATCTTAAAAAACTCTTTATTTCTGCGGAAGGTAAAATAAATTTATTGAAGGTAATATCAAAGTATTTAAATGAGCAAATTTTACGACAGTATTGCCATTTAAAAATTAATTGTATGGCAAAGTATTGAATTAATTAACAAAGATCGTTGATCAATGGCTCTTGTTGGTGATGACGTTATGGAAGCAACTATTTATTTCAAGTGAAGCTGCAACAATAACTTTTTAGCCGAGATAAAGTTGCAACTAACAAAACGCAGGGCAGTCGTTAGGTTGGAAAAGTTCACTTTCTCAGTTCGTATTCTTGGCCAAGATTAAATGTAAATATTTTCTAGTTGTGATTTTAGATTAATTTCTCACTCATCTGGGTGTCACTACTTGCTAATTTTACCACTATTTTCAGTAATTATTATTCCTTACGTTGTTTAGATTTGTTTAGTCAAGAAGAAGTAAGATTGGCAGTAATAATGTAATCAAAAACATTTTCTACGTAAAATTGTTTTATTTATTTAACAATTTTAATTTTTCAACGGGAATTCCAGTTGATTCATTTTAGTAAACTGGAGCCCTAATCACGGCAACATTTAGTAATTGCAATAAACAATTTATCAACAAATTTAACTAGACGAGACCCACGCTGACATACCTTTCATGTATTATTTTATTTGTATTATAGTTTAAGGAATAATTATAAACTCTTAAATAACATAGTAAATATTATTGAATGTCTATCTTTGATTAGAAATTTGTCGCAAAATAGTTATAATAAAGGTTCAATGATGACTTATACATATACATATTCGTAAACGTAAAATGAACATCAAATTTAGAATAAAATTTCTTTCAGATAAAAGTAAAATGTTAATGGAAATAACAACGAGAATTATTTTTCCTACATCGAGGGAAATTAGAGTAAACAGCTGGTTGGACATATATTGGACATCTTTAATCAATAATGGACATCTTTAATCAGTTGAGTTATTTATTTCAAAAAGGCAAATCCCATTTTTGAAACTATTGACAGAATTAACTATTATTTTACCCGATTTGTTTATATTGTACTTCAAACCAATTTGAGGTCATGCCCTTTATACCTGTATATATATGATAATATACAATAATACACAGACATTTAGTGTACAGTTTTATTGTAATTTTACTTCAAACTATAATTTAAATATTTGCAGCTAGATATAAACACTAAATCTATACATTTGAAAAAAAATCCTGCTTTTTATTCACTCACTTCCTAAAGTTAATACTTAACCGATTTTGATGATTCAGTTTTTATTTAAAAGAAAATTTCAAGCTCTAAGTCACTGTAAAGCTAAATATTTAAATTACACTTTTATTTTGGTTACATTCCGAGTTTTAAAACTGCATAAGTATGCTACAACTAAATTAATAGGAGTCAACAACACAAGTTGAATTGCGTAACTTTTCATCAAAATTGGTCGAATTTTGACCTCAGGAGATACTCGTAATATTATAAAAAAGAGTCGTTTGAATGACCGTCCGATTATTTACAAAATATAGACTAAATATTAAATATCGTACTTTTGTCCATAAACATGTTTAAATGATTTATTTTTAGTACGAATAAATCCAGATACAACATTTATTAACTTTAATAAAAGTAACCCTTAGCTAAAATCTAGTGTCCAATAAAAGGTATTTAAAGCAACCATTGAACTATAGTGATCCAGTAGTTTTTATTTAGCAATGATATAACAAATGTTTTCCTATATAAGGTTGAACGAATTGAACATTTCCTAAAATTACTTCACCCTTATAGCATTCGTGACATTCTAAGTGCCTTTGTAAACGGTCAATCGCCTTCACGATCGTCCAATAGCTTCAAATAAAAGAGATTAAATAGCTTTTGAAATATGAAGCTGTTATCCTACACTCTAAGCTATTGCAGCCATTACGTTAAACTGTTGCTTAATGGCGAGGTATGTATAGCTGAGGGTTATTTTTTTGCAGTATAAATAACCACAGGTGATATTTTGTCCCTAATCTCATTCTATGTCTATTTTTTTCCTTGTAATTTATTTAATTTAAAACTTGCCGAGTAAGTATACAAACAGTTTTACAACCAACGAAATTAGTATTAAAAACATGACTGTTACTTGCTAATAGAACACAATTTTACTTTCATTAGTAACCAAGCGAATTCTATTGTGATCACGATAGCTTAGTGGTTAGACCATTGGTACACAAAGCCGAAGGTCCTGGGTTCAAATCCCGATCTTAATCTAAATTTGTTCACTTACAATATAGGCCAGTCGGTAGGGGTAAATTTATACCAAAAGTTCCAGTAATTTAGCCTACAATAAGGCTGATTTTTTTTATAAGTACATTAAAGTATGTAGATTAACATAAAAAAAGTTTACCAGTCCATCAATTTCCCAAAGTCGAAAAAAAATCGATTATCATTTTTTTTTCGATTATCCTTAATATTTCGAGCTTAGATGAAGATAGAGAAAAATAAAAAATATCACCATGTAGGGAAGGTATTTTTCAACAAAAAATGTCATGTGTATTTATTTCGTCCGAGCAGTGGTTTGTCTGGAAAAAATTCGATAATGTAGGTATGTATTTTGCAGCAGGGGAAATCCACTAAAAGGGGACATCTTATTCATATATGAAGCGTTGGCTCATTCTAAATTGGCCGAATTTTAATATATCGAATTTAAACTTGACGTAGAAGTTAAAATATAATATATTTTAAGCATTTATGATGAGTCTCAGCTTGTTATCTTGAAAATGTCCCGATATTTACCCTTATATTTAGCATATGGAGAAAGTATTGTTTTCGTCCAAATTTTCGAATTTGAATTTTTAGTGGAACTATCTGTTTTGGTGCTCCCTGAACCCCAAAAAAATTTTTAGTGGAATTATGTGTGTTGTTGCTCCCTGAACCCAAAAATATTTTTAGTTGAATTATTTGTGTTAATGCTCCCTGAACCCCCAATTTTTTTTTTTTTTTTTTTTGTAATGTTTGTCTGTGTGTCATACCAAGCTGGCAACATACCAACGGTTCGATTTTTATGAAAATTGGTATGTAGTTGTAGTTCTGAAATATCTCCAGGTAACGTTTTCATTTTTTAAAATTTTTTATTTTTAGGGGTTTTGCCCCCCAAAAATGGTAAAAAAACGAAAAAAATCTAAATTTCTCAAATACGGCTTTAATGATTTTGATAAAATTGGGCTTATTTGTAGCCTTTAATGTACCATACCTTATGCAAAAAACCACATATTTCTAAAAATTCTCTTTTAGGTAATAATAATAATAATAACTGATTTTTTGATGTTTGGATGTTTGGATGTGTGTTACATGCAACTAATATTTTCCATGATATGTCCTACTTTTGCAATTTATTCTAAATAACCACCTCCTATGCTACTCTTGGGAAGTTATAAAGTTTCAACTGGGAGAAAGTTTGTGGAAGTTATCTGATACCATTAATTTACGATACAAGATGTACAACACAATGAAGAATAAATACTGCATGTTTAAATCAAAATACGATTGCTAGTTAGAAATAAAGTTAAAGAAATAAGGATGGACTTAGCTCTCTGCAAGAGAGTTTATCAGTTAAATTTATTACATTTTATCCCGGATTATCCTGATATACAGAGAAGGGATTATTAACTTAAGCGGAAAATAACAATACATGGATGAAGGCATAGGATTGTGGGGATTTATGTATTCGTTCATATAAAGTCTCCAAGGCTGGGTATTTTGTAGTAAAGAATAATTCAATTAGAACAGATCATTTTATAGGTCTCGACACGTTTGATTGAAACAACTGATAGTTCCAAAAGAATTTAATAGAATTAATTTGATATTGTAAACTTCTTCCGAAGTGTAGTTAAACCAAAGTATTTTATAATGTTTATTACTAGTACTTACTTCAAATAGCAATCTTGAGTTTAGTATATTTTAATACTTTATTCCAGCTGTTTCGGTATAACACATACCATCATCAGATGAATAAACACATATACACATAACACTGACACACATTACACATAAATAAATATAACAAAAAAGTTTAGGTACTGCAGTACAAGTCAAAAAAATATTAAAAATCTGATTTCCTGATATGACCACATCTTACTAGTGTGGAGGTCAACTATTCACTGTGACTTTATAAGGTTGGTCTTATTGACATGCCATAGTCCACAATCTTAGACATTCTTATCTAATGTAGCAAGAGTGTCATATAGGCAGTTAGATGCAAAGTTCAATTTATCATTTAATAAACTATCTGGGTTGGTTTTGAATTGTTTATATACCTGGTATTCTTCCAATACGTCCATAATCCTGCCCTTATTTAGAATATGTATAATTTCCATATTGCTAGCGATGTCGGTGTATTTATGGTCGTTGTCTATCAGGTGTTCGGCATAATTAGAGGTTATTTTTAATCGGTTATTGTGCGGTAAATGTTCTTTAAACCTGGTTCTAAAGTTCCTTACAGTTTGACCAATATATTGTTTATTGCAGTTGTCACAATGTAATTTGTATACACCACATTTTGTAAATGGATCGTTGGGGACTTTGTTGAAGTTGGAATTAAAAATGTGGCTTAGGCTCCCAGAAGTTCGGTGTGCTATTTTATATCCTATTTCCCTAAAAAGGTTACGGATAGGATGTTCGAGGTAGCTGCTATACTTCATGGACACAAATTTTGTTTTGGGTGGAATTTGTGCTATGTTTAAGGGTTTTTGGTTTTTTAAGGTTCTCAGTTTATGTTTTCGAACACAATTATCCACAATATTAGCTATGTAACCATTAACTATTGCTATTTGTTTAATTATATTAAGTTCATTATTGAGGTCTGCTGTGTTCATGGGTATTGAGATTGCTCTGTGCACATAACTGTGAAAAGCGGCCATTTTGTGGGATTGTGGATGGTTAGATGAGGAATGAATGGAGTGGTTTGTTTGGGACGGTTTTCTAAATATCTTGAAATTGTGTTTAGCTCCTATTTTAGTGATGGAGAGATCTAAGTAATTTAATTGGTTATTGTTTTCAAATTCAGAGGTAAATGTGAGTGATGCATGGATATTGTTTAAATATTTGTTGAAATTATTCAGTTGTCTTCTGGTGCCGTTGAACATACAAATTATATCATCGACGTATCTGTAGTAATATATTATTTGCTTATAATATTTGTTGTTAATATTCATTATGGACTGGGTTTCTATTTCATGTAGGAATATTTCTGCTAGTATTCCTGACAGTGGAGATCCCATTGCTAGTTTGCGAATAGATCTTGCTATCAAAATGGAAGTAATTTTGTTGGAGACATGTCCGTAGTAATACCGTAGTAATACCATAGACCTTGTAAATAAAATTAAAGATATCCAAATTAAACATGGACATAAACTAGCTTCCTTCGATATAACAAATCTCTACACCAATATACCAATTAATGAAACCTTAATCATTCTTGAAAATAACCTTGTGTCGAACAGCAAACTCAGCAAAGAAGCCATATCTGAACTATTGGACTTACTACGGACATGTCTCCAACAAAATTACTTCCATTTTGATTTTTAATATCTGGAAAACTACTATATTTAAAATATCTACATCAGTTAAATACTTTTCTTCTTTAGTCGAAAAACAAAATAAGTTTCTATTTTCTCTGTAAGCAAAATTAGCTTCAGAATTTAGCTACCAAGAAAGAAATATCGTTTTTCTTTAACAATTCATTTCTATTTATCTGCAAAAAACTACCGTACTTAGATTGTCATTAAAACAAATAACTTATTTCTCTCTTGCAAAGTTAATGGTTTGTAAGATTTTTGCCATAAAACATTTTAAATGGGTGGTTGGAAAAATTGTATATTATTTTGCAGTTTTTCCTATAGAACTCCATGATAAATTTTAACTTAGTATATCAATCGTTTTTTGTGTCGATAATGTACCATAAGAAAAACCAAATAATGGATAGAATAAAAACTGAGGATTATTCATCATTTTAAATATGATATTGTCCAAGACACAATACCTAAAAGTAGGGGTACAAAGTTATGCAGCAACCTGTGTATTAGAGGGGAACATGGTAGAAAATACCCACTTAACCCTTAAATCTTTAAACCCTCTATACTATCTCTAAATGTTCGTCAATTTATATCGGGAAATATCAGTCACAAGGGTATGTATAAACAGAATGAGGTTATATTTTTAAAAGGGGTAAGGGAGCTCAACATTTCGAAAAAGAAGGCGAGACCACTGCGGGATTCACACTCGTTCACACACATATTGTATAAAAGTTCTTTTTAAATACAGTCAAGGAATAGTTATAAAATCCAAGCTAATATGGTAAATGGTATTTCATGTCTGAATCACATTATTCAATTTACTATACAACAGTAGTTACAATACAACTTGAACTTAATCATCTTAGCTTAGGGATCAACTGTTCAAACTTAAATTTAAGACAGGCGAAATTTTTTTGTTGTGTTTGTTCTATTCTGTTTCGTAGTTCCTGACATGATAATGCGAATGTTTTGGAAGTCAGTTGTTTCTATATATCAAATGAGTTTTATTGTGTAATAACTTGTTACATTCATTATTACATAGAGTTATTTTTATTTCTAATTGTTCTTTATTCGTTACTAATGCACATTTATATTAATGTAAAATATGTATTTATTTTGTAGCATAATTTTAAAATTAATAAAATAGAACATTTTTAAGCAACTTTATACTAAGGGCCTCAAATTATTTTAATTAATGCTGTCAAATAAATAAATACAATGATTTATTTAATTAATATGTAGGACTTTTCATAATGTAAAATACAAGTTTTTATTCTATTAAGTAATATTAAAGATCTATATCAAATTACTAAGTTTACGACAATACTAATCAAGAAATAGTTGTTGACCCCTAAAGAAAATACCTGAAAGTCACTAAAGATTATAGAAACATGAAATAAATTGAACTATGAAATGACACATAAGTGGAAATTAAATTATCAGAAGGTACCGTTATTCTAGTTTTGTACCAGGGTAAGCTGAAGACAAGGTAAACGTTGTACAATAATAATAATTGATCCGTCTCCTCTAGACTAATTCTTTTGGAGTTATCTCAAATACAATGACACAAAACTAAACCAAGAAACATTGACAAACTTAAAAAACTTATAACCGAAGAAGCTGCTAAAATACAACCTTGATAAGAGATGCAGTAAACGTATATTACGTTAGATTGGCGCACTGTCAAACCGTAAATGGACATAAATTTGAGCATTTATTGTAGAATATTTAGTAGTTATTACTATCTTACAGCTGATTTATTTCAAAAGTGATTTTACTTAAAATTCGTTATTTTCTTCTTCCTAGTCATTTTATTTTTGTTAAGAACTGTTTTCAATTAAAATAAATTAGTAAAAATAAAAACCGTATTATGTATTTGTTGTCTTGTAAACTTGCTTTTCTGGCACTAAAAAGCTTATTGTTTCTAGGTTATTTCATTGCTCTAATAATGTCAATTAACAAAGTTTAGGCCATTAATTAAAAATTCGTATTTTTTTTTATCAAATTTTAAAAGGAAACTTTTAAAGTTGTACAAGATTTATAGTAATATGCGATGCGTTTTTTCTTTGATTATTTTGATTTTGAGTTTTCCCTCAATTGACTAACGATTACTTAAAAACAGATTGAGATATTCAAAAACGGATCTTACCATCGTTTATTTCGTCAAATTTTACATTAAAATCATTTATCACCCGACTACCTTCCTATTTAAAAAAAAGAAAGTTCATTCTAAGATGGCGGACAACAATTTCAAACTTATCAAAAAGTGGTTCTTTTATGGTTGTGAATAACTGCTTTTATTTTTATCTCATAAGACTCGTACATTTTGAGATATTAAGCTGTTTCCAGACTTTTCAAACACCCCATACAAAAAAAAAACTTATCTGAATGTATTTCTCAATAAGTTTTCTTTTATAAGAAAAAAAAAGCTGTTTTTGTAAAACTTAAATCCCTTTGAAAGGTCATCATCAGCAATTTTTAGTAAAGTTTTGAGAATAGAACCGTTCAGTGGTGATAAATAAAAATACAAAAAATAAAACCTTGTACATTTTGTGTCGCCAACTTGAAGTTGACCAAGTAAGTCAAAACTGTTTGTATAAAAACGGTGTATACTTTTAAAATACCTCGAACCTCGACCTATGTAATTTCTTAAACCCTGTCAGTGGTACTAGCCCCTTGCTATAGACAAACCACCAATCAAAAATGTCGTTTTGTTGAGCTATACTAAACCATTTATAGAATGTGCATACTTTAAGTTAAATATGAATCATATTTTTTTATATTCTACAGGAGCTCAGTATTAATGTTACTATAATGTCAACTAATTATGATATTAAATCTGTTTGTTTAAAACTCAAAAGAACTAAATTTGTATTATTACTTAAAAACGTTTTAACACTAAGATGTACAGTAGAATTATTGTGGAAAAGAAATAAATAAAAACTATTATTGCTAAAATTATGTAATTTTTTTAAACGTAAAATAAAACCACACAGAAAACATTAGTAGGATAGATTTTCTACCAATAAGAAACCAAGAAATAAAGAAGAAAATTCAGGCCTTCATTGTCTACGGCATTACAGCCTTTTGGATTACGTAATTTACAATTACGATTACGGAAACAACAATGTTACATTCAGTAAAGCACAATAGTTTAGTAATTTCAGTTAAGTAAAAATTAGGACATAAAAAGTAACTATCCGAAATCTGGCGCTAGACTTCGGTTAGTTGAAATATTGAGTTAAATATGTTAACATAAAAACCACAACACTTCTTTTTAAATATGCCATTTAACAGAATTAGCCAAGGACAGTAAGTACTAATTTATTTCTTAATAAATAAAATAATATTAAATTAAAGTTCAATCAGGTGTATGTATGTTTTTACCTTTTAAACTACTGTATAGAGTTAAGTTTTACTGTATAAAGAATCCAATCCCTTTAACCTAAAAACCGTTCAGAAATGTAAAGATGGATCAATAAAGAATTTGTATCTGAATGCCAATTGAATTTGTCTTCGTTATAAAACCTTCTGCCAGTTGAGGAAACTGCAGATTTTTTATCAGATTCTTAAAATAAATAACGCAATGTTTTGTTATTCAACTAAAGCTTTGTCCTAACATTATTGATTGTAAACGCCGTTTAGAAGAAAGAAAGCGTGAAATAAGGGCTTTGCTTTTGTCACGTCAACCTTAACAGAATTGAAATGAATCTAAAAGAGCATAAGTTTAAGCATAATATTATGTAAACAATATTATAGCTCAATTTAAAGTAATATACATCAATAGTAACTAATGGAGAGACAACGTGATAACATTACCGCTCACTGTGGTCGCACAATTTTATGCAAAATCATTTCATTTAGCTTATATATTTTTTTTTTCATGATGGAATAGTCTACGGATCAATGATTAAAAAATATAGTATTAAGAATATAAATACTTTCTTTGTCCGTCTAGTGATTCACTTTCCGGCATTTATACTACTACTATTTCGGATGACTCAAGCATCCATCCTTAGTTTCACACGTGCGAGGTCGTCAGAACACTAAAAGTTATTACTACACATACCATAAAACACACACACAATCGAACATTTGTCTCCGTATTTCGATCGGCACCGGTACGTGGCTCTAGAACTAGAACTATGATAATATCGGTATGTAACCACTTCCACTTGTCAATGACGTGTCATGGGTACCTACTCCCTTCCCTCGTTGGTCTGATCGCTATCAACGAACTTTGCCTAGTCGAAGATTATATTTGAGCTAAATAACAGTTTGTCATCCAATACATTTGTAGGCTTGGTACATTTAACTACTCCGTATATTCTAAACTCCTCTACCACGTTTATAAACTGATTTTTACTTAAATTTAGTAAAAGAGTCGTCACAGTGCTTTGCCACCAGTAAATACATACTTTTATAAAGTTCTAGTAAGTACTCGCACCTTCGCACGCAGAGATGCATAATAGACCAATAAAAGTAATATGGGACAAATATTAAGCCTTACCATTACACGCAGAGCAAAATTTCAATTACAGACCTGAGTTTCCTGGCCAAAAACGCAAAATGAGTTGCATCGAAATCTATCTATGTTTACTTTGCGGCTTATATATTATATTATAATAAGCAGTACGCGTTTGAATTGCATTTTCAGGTGGTTTGTTACTTATGACTACCGAACAATCGTGAAAATTAAAAGTCAGGTATTGAGGTGAATTTCCCATGTATGAGTACATTTTACCTAAAATATTAAAGTCGTAACAGTTTAACCGTTAGTTTAACTTATTTTATGCAATAACCTAATTTAAAATATAAGTCTTAATCGTTTCTACAAGTTAGTTTATGCCCAACCTACAACTGTTTAGAATTATTAAAGCTAGAAACCGTAAGAATCTGTTTTATCTAGTTTGTACAAATGGTTGCTATGGTAATACAGACATACAGTCTGTAAATTGTCCTATTTAAATATTTTTAATCCAATTTTCAAATAAGTTATCTTATTTTGAAAGAATACCTCAACATTTCGCACGATTTTAAATGATGCCAAAATTGGGCAACTATCTTGTATATTACTATTTGTATATTACATAATCTGGTTTTCCACCAATTCAAAAATATCAGTAACTAATATATTTTATCGAGACATTTAATCGATTGATCGTGCAAAGATAGACAATAACATTTTCTGTAATATAAAATTATAAAAGTCAACAATTGAAGATATAGACTACGTTTGAATATACTTATTAAATCTGTGATGTATTTTTCATTTATTTTTACGCATTTCAGAGCTTATGTTCCATCATCAGGGTCTTTGCTCAATATAGGCCGTTACACATTAAACCACTAAATGCATACACATTACACAACATGTATGATTCTGCAAGTCAATTATACGGAGCGTTTGAACTCAGCGTTTGCAGGATTAATCGCCAAGTAAAGTTGTAATACTACGAACGAGTAAACAAAAGTTATATTTATCTCAGGACTTTAAATTATTTATTTGTTAAATTGCTTCAAAGCAATTATTTAATCTCAATGTATTACAATGTAACTGGTGCCAAAACTCTTTAGAAATATAAAGCCTCAGAACAGACACAACCTATGAGGGTATATTAAATAAGTCTTTTTTGTTATCATTAGACACTAAAAATCTTTGTTTAATTTTGTTCAGTTTTTCATACTTGGTTGGAATTTATTTTATTTCAAAATGTTTTGTTTGTTATAAAAGTTCGGTTATTTTCCCATAAATCCCTCTGTTTGTTTCTTTTGTATTTTACAAGCAGGAATGTTTTATTTTTATTTTTCATATATATCTCTAAAAAAATTAAATCATAACGTAAAATATTCGAATTTTTTAAAAATATCATTTTACTTTCCACTAAAGCTTTGTTGATAAACAAATAGTTTCCGATCCAAATTGTGGCTATATAAAATAATTAACCCGGTACATACATTAGAGCTTTTCCATTAATATAGTAATTAATTAAAGTTAAATCTGTTTATAGTTATGGGTATGATTAAATTTCTCAACATGAAATCATTTTCTCAAAAGTCATGTTAAGGAACACCATATACAATCCCATGAACAGTGTGTCCATATTTTTTCAACAGTTTCCGAGATTATCCCACAATAAACAACGAAAAATCTTATATTTTTATATGTGACTCTAGATTTCATTTAAAGAATTTCATCCAAGATGGTAAATGGAGTTAAAATGTCTTACAGTAAAGTCTGTTTTACAGAGATAAGATGCAATGTGCAGAGAAGAAGATTAAACATTCTGTCACAGATTGTTAAGATTGTGTGAACAACTAGGACTTATTTATGAACAGCTGTAAAAACAGAATTTCCTGATAAATATCCCATGTACAAGGAGCTGAACACAAATTTGTATTTTCCACTCAAGACATTTTCAACTAGGAAGCGACTGCGAAAGAATAGTTGTAAAGATGGTTAAATGTTATATTTATCCGCTTTGATCTCTTACATGTACTTGTGATAACTTCAATATAAGTGTCTTGTCACATAGATCAATTCATATTCAAATCAACCAATGGATGTTGTTGATGTATTCAATTTTTAACCATACATTTTCTATTTCGACGTAATGAATAAAAATAAATATTTTTAAAATACTAACACTAACACTTAGCCTTCTATCGGCCATTTAAAAGGGTCTGCAAATTTTGACGATTTTAAAAGATTAAGGAAAGTTATATAATTATTTTATTTATTGATATTAAGTTAAAATACAAAAATAAAATTTGTTTTTTGTTTAACAATTTGCTTTTGAGTCAACATATATAACGTAGTATTTTTAAAATATATTTGAAAACAAGTGTAACATGGGGGAAATATAATCGCACTATATGCCAGCATTGCGTGCTTCATCCCTCTTCCTCCTACATGTAAGTATATCTAATAGTTTAGTTTTAATAAATGTGTAGACTTAAAACTGTAAGTAATATTAAGTGTTTAAATCAAAGTTTACAGTTTATGATAAAACGTGAAATTCATATTAAAACTTAGAATGAAACCACCCTACTCCTAAACAAGAAACTAATTAAAAATTCAAACTATAGATTGTTTAAAAGATTTAAATTGGCTAAATATTGAACCAAAACCAAACATGTTTAATCAAATATACTATTTATTTTAAATGGACAAATATGTATGTAAAGGCATAAATGATCTTTTAAATACATTTTAATATCACTATTTTCCCCACGAATTTATAAGGATAAATGACTATTAAAGAAATGTGTACATTAAATTAATAATTTATTATTAAATCAAATGATATTAAAAAATATTTTCTACATTTATTTATAAAATTTATTTCTTAGTTCAAACCCTTTCTGCGCCCCAAGTTGTTATGCAACCTAACCAAATTCATTAACAGTTCGTAATCAGTAATCAACATAACGTATAGCAAACAGACCACTCTACTTGCATTGCAGATTGTGTTACTTTACGGTTGAATAAATAAATGTTATTACAACGTTTGCATCAGCTTTGTCATTGTAAATAGCTACTCTGAGATCCATAGTATTTAAGCAACCAGTTTAATGGAAATAACATATAATAGGTTTACAATCCACCATTGAAGCCTATGTGGAATATTCGAGTACCCATAACAGTATTTAAAATCTCGCTATCGTACCGACAATGAACGTTTTAAATCTGGCGAGCTTGAAATGGACAAATATAATTTTTAAAGTAGTAAATAGTCTTAAACATTCTTTAAAAAAAAACTTTCGGTATTTCAATATTATTCCCAACAACTTGCGGTCATACGATTTAGACTGATATAATATAGTAAATAGATATCAGGTGCACAAAAAAAGTGCATGAATATGAAAACTGAGTAATGACATCAATACCAATAATTTAGCCAACCGTTCAACCTACAAACTATTGATATTCGGAAAATAATTTAGAATCATCTGATAATTTAGTATGGTACCATAAGCGTTCTTGACTGTGATAATATTATGCGTGTATAACGTCTTTTAAACTGTATCACGAAAGTAATTTTCATTTCAAAACTAATTTGAAAAGTAGTTGATACTGAATCAATTACTAAGTCAAGGTAAAAATATAAGGATAACTGTACAGTGGTCTGTCAGGTTTACCTAAGTGTTGATTGTTGAATAAATTAAACAACAAAGTTCCCCGTGTAATTAAATACAGCCTCAGGCAGTACTTGAGGTAAAATTGTAAACACAATTTGTAAACTTACTTGTCACAAGCAATTACAGACTTAGTTATACTGAACAGAGAAATTGTGTTGTGCATTTATCTGAGGGCTGTAATCTAATCTCAGAAAGTGTAAAGTTCCTGAGAACTGTAGTGCTATATCGATCGATATAGGTAATAAAGGGAGATAAAACCATGATTAGATTTTTTTTTAATTTTTATAACATGACATGATTAAGCTCTGAAAAAATTACAGAAATTGGAGGACGTGTACTTAATCGCTTATTTAAAGGGTCACCTCTACTTTTTCCTCCATGGTTACCTATTTGGTCTTAAATATTTAAGAAATTTACATTTTTAATTTACCACACCAGGCTTCCATTTTTAAAAAAAACCAGCTTTAACAACTATTATTTAGTAAACCATTTAAGTACTAATCAAGCCGATTCTCTAGGCTGGAATCTATAACAAACTAAATAGGTACAAAATCGTCAAGACAACTTGGAAATAATTTTTACATTATTATTCATTTTTAGAATTCACATGACTCAAAAGAAGTACACCGATTTACAGCCACCTAGCCAGAACTCAATTAGCTTTAGATTTAACTTAATTTAAATTTTATCACACCGCACTTTTACTAGGTAAACCGTGCCCCCATAGTAGAACAACTGGAATTCCAGTTTACAGGTGTGCATGAACCGTTAGCAATTGTTATTTAATACAATATCTTTGAAGTTAGGGCAAAAGGGCTTAAGTCAGAAATTGGTTATGAATTTTTATTGTAGGAATAAAATATATATTGTTTGTGATTTCAATTGTTACGCGGTCAAACTTCAATGGTAAAAATGTCAAAGTTATATAAAAAACATATACACATACATAAATACGTTATACAAATTATGCAAAAATTATCATCCCAAGCCAGAGACCAGGTAACTAGTCATATCCCGTCAGCTTGAAAGCGAGCCAACCACCGTTTGCTTTACTCCCGCCCTCCTACCCTCAAACAACAGATATGAAAAATTACCTGGTTTAGCCGAGATTCAAACTAAGAATCTTCTGATCAGGAAGATTCCACACTATCCACTCAGCTATGATGGCTTGTCAACAAGAACTGAGTACAAAACATCACTTGAATTATGTGCTACCGTATTGCCTATCTCGCCTTTTCTACTCTAGCGTACAATATATACTGCAATGCAAGCCATAAGTTAATCAAAACTTCGAATGCTTCTCCCGTATCGTTAAAAATTTATGACTTAAGCCCTTTAGCCCCAACTTCAAAGATATATTATTGTACGATATATTATTTACTTAGATATTTAAAAACTTTACACTTTGCTAACCCTCCAAAAATGCAAACGTAAAACCATCACATGTTTAATTGTGTATAAACCCGTCAATTGCATGTAAAATATTATAATGCAAAATACAATAATATAGAATAATGATAGAATAATATTTAACGGGAACAAAGGCTTCGTGATTGTGGTGTACCTGGTCAGTTAGCTTTCATGATTAAAGTTAATAGAGCTAGCAACACTTTCGGTTATATTATGAAAACATTTTTGTAAATCTTTTAACTCCTAAAATTGGGTTTCGTTATTATTGTTTTCATTTTGACCCCACAACCCACAGACAATACTATAGTGTAGTCTCAGGTATCCGAGCCAGGACTTTTGTAACGTCTGATTGTATCGAATATTTCACCCACTAAATATCATTCAATCTTAATAAATAAAAACCATTAGAAAGGAAATATTTCAAATTTTAATTTTTATATTTACAAATGTTTTGTAAAACGTATAATTCACAAGTAATCATTGTTTAAAATTGTAGTTTTTTAAAAAACATATAACTGCGAGTGAAAACACAACGAAATTAAACAACTTTGTCACTTCTCCAAGGCTAAATATCTCTCGACAGAAATATTTTGTCAATAATATAAAGATACCCTTAAATTCGTCAAGATTTTAACTTTCTAAAACTGCCTTCCAATTAGACATCACTCTTATAGTTTCGAAAATATAAATGTTTCTGTAAACCCTTGCAATTAAACAGTTTTCAACAAATGAAACAGCACATTTTAGATTGGACATATCTCTTACAATTCTTAATATTTTTATAGATATGTTTGTATCTAATTTTAGAGAAAAGTTAAATCTTCCATTCATGTAAAGCAAACGACATTTACCTAATGGTTTTCGTCGTATAGTCCTGGGAATGGGAAATACAGACAAGTGGGAAATTTAAAACTCGTTCTTTCTCACGCTTTGGAAGTGACAGTGGTAACGGCTTTTCACACGGTATCTTCTATAGCTATAGCATTTGAGATGTTTCATATATTTGATCTCATTTTGTAATTCATGTAAAGCTAATTAAAATAATTTTACCAATCAATCATTTACAAGTATACAGTTCAATTCTTTGATTTATTCTTTACACTTTGTTATGCTAATATTTAATTTTTGGACAAAACAAATGTTTCTAAATTACTATTCAAACTAGGCCTAGTTTTATTAGTAGTCTTGTAGTAGGAACATACAAGCTGTTTTTTTTTTAATAAGAAATTTGAAATAAGTATATATCTTTATACAGTTCTGTTTAGAAAGTAAATTAACAAACTTTTGTAAATTTTGAAAAATACCAAAAATGTTTACTACTTTATAAGTATTCCTAAAGTTAAACTCTTTTTTTTCGTTACTGAAAATTTCTTGTTTCTTGCGCTAATAACTTTGTATATTTTACATCAATAAATTTTTGCTCGATAAAAATATAAATTATTTGATCTTTTCTCTACAAAAAAGCTTTTGGATTGGGGTATAATTACTATATTTGACGAATTTTTGAATAAAAAGCTTGCAAACGCGAACAAATAAATTTTAATATATTGAGTAATAAATTTTATTACCTTTATGGTTCCGTCATGTGACTATGCGTTGTCTTTTTACAAAGACGCGTTTCGGAGTCGAAACTCCATCATCAGTATATCACTCCGTAGAGGTCGTCAAAACATTAAACTTTAACAAAAACATAAAACACTACACATAAAAATAAATATATACACATTAACTTTGATTTAACCAACTTTCATACGTGCACGCAGTTTCATGGTCCGCGAACTACTGG